>PVIU01021860.1:0-30632 GCA_004026605.1 Ondatra zibethicus
GCTCTTCCGATCTCCTTTTTGTCTTAATGACTGTGTCTTTTGCTTTACAGAAGCTTCTCAGTTTCAGGAGGTCCCATTTGTTCATTGTTGCTCTTATTGTCTGTGCCCTTGGGGTTTTACACAAGAAGTGGTCTCCGGTGCCCATGTATTGCAGGCTACTTCCCACTTTCTCTTCTATCAGGTTCAGTGTGGTCGGATTTATGTTGAGGTCTTTAATCCATTTGGACTTGAGTTTTGTGCAAGGTGATAGATAAGGGTCGAATTTCATTCTCCTACAGGTTGACATCCAGTTATGCCAGCACCATTTGTTGAAAATGCTTTCATTCTCCCATTTATTATTCAATTGTTTAATCCAAAAATTATAATAGGTTTTGAACTGCATTCTTTTATTTGTTCTTTCTTAGTAAAATTCAATAAATTCTTAAGTAAATTCGATAAATTCTTAAGTCAGGGTATTGTATTTAGTTTAATCATCACCATCATCATCATCTTTCCTATTAATATTTGGTAGTGGAAATGGAACAAAGACATCACAATTGTGAGGCAAGTGCTATGGCACTGAGCCATGTAACAATCTCTTTGTTTATCATATTTTTGAAGGACATTTTAATTTTATAAATTACTTGGAATAAATGGATAATGAAAGCAAGTTCAAACTCTATACCAAGGTCTTAGCAAGATTCTTATTCATATGATTTTCTACAATTTAAAACACTAGACCCATAGAAGTTCTCAGTAATGACCACTTAACTCTGGCAAACAATTCAATGTATCTTCATAATCTTGTATTTTGTTAGATAATTCAGAAGATATTAAAACTAGAGTGATATGTATGCTTTCTGATTATAATGAGCACAATGTATGGATATATAATTAATACAACTGTGTTTCTTTAAGATGTTTCTAACACTTACAGACAATAGAACAATGGTAAGTTTTCAGTCCCTTTTTTAAGCAAAAAATAGAGGACATTTTTTTTAAAGATTGTGCTTTTATACCTTTGGCAAGTATTTTTATCCTTCTTCCTACCTACAGTAGTAAAGTTCCAAGCTCTGTAAACATTATTTTAAAAGATTGTTGTACAGCATAAAATGCTGAAGTTTACAGAGTCAAGTGCTAAGTTTTACAGAATAATAATATATTCCTGATAAAAGAATCAGAGGTCTAAAGGGTTACAAATTCAGAAAGAAATCACATACAAACACTTAGCTCTAAAAATTGGGTCATGTTAGCAAAAGTATTGACTGTTCACTTCCCATATGAAAGTACAATATTTGAGAAAATGAGATGATTTTAATGGCAGACTGGTGTCAGCAGTTATAATAATGAGGCCTGGAAGCACTAAAAATAATTTCTTTTTTTTTTTTTTGCTATTGCCTTTGTCCTTCTAGTTATTTTAGATTGTGTTAGAGTATCTGTCCTCATATTATACATTATTACTTGTCTAGTGATGGTCTCTAATTCAGAACTAATTTTCAGAGGTCAAGCTAAAGCCTGGAGCATCCCAAGTATCCATGACTATACAGATCTGTTGCCGAGTTAGAAATGGATATCAGATTTTGGCTATGTGCAATAGCTTTCCTTTAAGAAACAGAGATGGGGTGGGGCAGAAATCCAAAAAAATATATCCTTTAAATATAGAATATATAAAAGACCACATTATTGAATTAGTTATGTACTATAAAAGTACATATCTGATGATGAAACGTTATTGCTGAAACCAACACATGCTTGAATCACGGAATATGGAGATGTCAAGTTGGTACTGACCTGGAAGCAGCATTCTTTTTGTCTAGCTTTCATGAAACTAGAAAGTATACTTGATGTGTTCACTACTGGAGGAGAAAAATAATCATCACTCTTACACTGTTGTGAATCATGCCAATTACAATGACTAACCTAGCAAGATATGTCCACTGGAAAACTAAAATCACAAATAATGTGGGAATAGGAGTAATCAACCACTTACTGACTGGATTTTAGGACCATAGGACAGCCATATCTGGCACCATTATTGGGGTGAAGAACCTGTGTCTAAGACAGGTTAAAAGCCCTAGGCAATAAACTACTACTATTCTATTAAATGGACATAATATTTAACTGATTCCTATACACATGGATTAGCAAATCTCTAAAAGGTCCTTAGAGAAGCTTCTTTTTACACAAGATAATGATTAACACACTGACCCACTATTGTTCAAGAGCCACAGGATAAGTGGCTGTGGAAAGCTCAGCCCTAAAGGAGACAATTATATCACATGGCCCAATCCCAAGTATCAGGGGTCATCAGAGAGGAAAGGGCAGAAACACTGAAAGAGCCAGAGGTGTTCAATGATTATGCTGAAAAAGTATTTTGCAGACACAGAAAGGCAGTTGCATATATGAACTCACAGCAGTTGAATAATTTGTACAAGATTGTGCCAGATCAAGACAGTCAAAATCATAACGTGAAAAGGAAATGAAATTCAAATCCTAGCTAAGAAGCTATTGGTAATGGGTGAGTATTAGGAGAAGGAATCATTTCTCTTCTGGGATGCTAGCCATGAGAGGCTAACCATGCCCCAGTAGATGATCCTACACCACAAACATATATATAACTATAAGTGTGCTTGGGGAGGGGAGGGGTAAAAAGCAGACCACATAAAGTTGGTATGAAAAAGTAATGGAAAGGATAAGAAAGGAATTGTACAGAAGATAATGGGGCATAGATTTGGTCAAAACACATTGTATGAAGGTATGAAATTCTCAAACAATAAAAACTTTACATGTGAGACAGTTGGCAATAGTGCATATTATCTAATATTTAAAAAGCATTAAGCACAATTAATTTCATAAACTTCTCAAACATAGCATTTTCTGGGCAAGAAAGACATAATTATGATTCTAAATTATTCACCACTCTTCTCATGAAGCCTACATATCAACTGAAGATAGACAGCAATAAAAATAAATGAACTATGTAGCATGAGTGATTATAAGAGAGAGACAAGAAGTATCTTGTAATTTTTTAAAGGATGGACAATGAAGATATGAATAAAGAGTGTGACATTAGGGAGAACCCAATTGAGAAAACTCTGGTAAGAAAGATGGATGATAAAGTAACTAAAGGGAAAAATATCCCATGTAAAAGAAAGAGCTAGGGCAAAGCACTGATGTTGTGGAGGACAAGTGCAGGGTGACACAGAAGCACTATACCTGGAGTTGAATAAATACAAGAATAATGTCAAGAGATAAACTGAAAGGCAATGGAGATCAACATCCTCGTATATTTGACTTTCAGGACTTGGAACCTTATTACAAAACAGTTAAGAGATCATCATAATCAGACAAAGGAAAATATTACACTTTGAATCACAAGGAATCATACTGGCAATCATATTAAGGAAAGAATTCATAAAGAAGTAAAAGGGTATAGCAGATAGAATGGTTCAGAAATTATTAAAATAAAATGAGAGGCATGAGCCAAGATGGTAAGAATTCCCATAGCTATGAACATCTAATTTTTGAAAAAGAATTGAGAAGCCCATACTGAATAAAGAAAGTATTTTCATAAAATGATGTTATGGAATATTATTTTGACTAGGCAAAATGTGCTACATTAGTTTATGCTGAGAAATATTACTCTAATTATGTAAGGGTGCGTTGCATTTGTTTCTGTAGCTTTTGATAAAAATGTAAAGTTTTTTTACTTTTGTTTATGCTGCATTAGTTTAACTATGTAAAGATGTGTTCCATTTATTTCACCCTGCCTGCCTAAGGCACCTGACTGGTCTTATAAAAAGTTGAATGGCCAATAGCTAGGCAGGACAGGAATAGGCATGGCTGGCAGACAGAAATAATAAATAGAAGAGAGAGAGATAGAAGAAAAAAAACAGAATGATCTAGAAAGAGAAGGACACAGCCAAGGCCAGAAACAAGGCTGCTGCCAGACAGACAGAGAGAAGCAGTGAAAGAAAGTTATATAGAAGAAAAGAAAAGTTCAAATTCCCAAGGGAAAACATATAAAACCAGACACACTGAACCCTCTAGAAGAGAAAGTGGGAAATAGCCTTGAATACATTGGTGAAGGAGAAAACCTCCTAAGCACAACACTAACAGTATACTAATTAATATCAGCATTAATAAATTGGACCTCATTAAACTGAAAAGCTTCTATAAGGCAAAGGACACCATCAATACAACAAAACAGTAGCCTACCAAATTGGAAAATATTTTCACCAACTCTACCACCAATAGATGTCTTTTGTCCAAAATATGTAAACAACTCAAGAAATTCAATATCAAAATCCCAAAAAAAATTCAAAATGGGGTACAGATCTAAACAGAAAATTATCAATAGAAGAATTTCAAGTGGCTCAGAGACATAAATTGTCAACATCCTTACTCATCAAGGAAATGCAGGTCAAAACTACTTTGGGATTCCATTTTACAACTGTCAGATATCTAAGATCAATAAGGAAAGTGACAGTTCAATGCTGGCAAGAATATAAAGCAAAAGACATACTTCTACATTGCTATTGGGAGTGCGAACTTATATAGCAACTATGGAAATCAATATGGTGGTTCCTCAGAAAATTGGGAATTGTGGTACAATTGAGCATCCTTTGGGTATATATCCAAAAGTGGTTCTCTGGGATTGTGAATTGTAGGCTGATTTTCTTTGTTTTATGTCTAAAAGTCACTTATGAGTGAGTACATATGATGTTTGTCTTTCTGTGTCTGAGTTACCTCACTCAATATGATGTTTTCTAGAGCCATCCTTTTGCCTATAAATGTCAAGATGTCATTATTTTCTGCTGTGTAGTACTCCATTGTGTAAATGTACCATATTTTCCTTATCCATTCTTTGGTCGAGGGGCATTTAGGTTGTTTCCAGGTTCTAGCTATGACAAACAAAGCTGCTATGAACATAGATGAGCACATGTTTAGAAAACCTAGACAATAGTGAGAACCCTAAGAGAGAGATACATGGAGCTAATCTACATGGGAAGTAGAAAAAGACAAGATCTCCTGAGTAAATTGGGAGCGTGGGAACCCTGGAGGAGGGTAAAAAGGGAGGAGGAGCAAAGAAAAATATATAGCTTAATAAAATTAATAAAGAAGTTTTAAAAAATGACGATCTATCACAAGGCCCAGCTATAGCACTCTTGGACATACATCCAAAGGATGCTCCATCCTACCATAAGGATACTTACTCTACTCTACTCTACTCTACTCTACTCTACTCTACTCTACTCTACTCTACTCTACTCTACTCTACTCTACTCTACTCTACTCACTGTGGCATTATTCATAAATAGCCAGAAACTCCAAAAAACCAATATGGTCACAAGATGAAGAACAGATAAAAAAATATGCTACAGTTTCAAAATGGAGTGTCATTCAACTGTTAAAAAATGGCAAGAATTTTCCAGGCAAATGGAAAAAACCATCATGAATGAGGTAACCCAGACCCAGACCCAGAAAGACAAATATATATATATATATATATATATATATATATATATATATATATATATATATATATATATATATATATATATATATATGGAGTGGTGTTTGGGGAAGCATGGATCTCCCTGAGAAGGGCCAATAAAAAGGATTGTATTTGTCCTCTGGGGCATGTGAGGATTGGAACAGGAAAGATAAAGTGTGGGTGGGAGGCAGGGGGTGGAGAGGTAGAGGAAGAGTAGAAATGACTGGAATTGTAGGTGCATTTCAGTGGAGGTATAGAAACCCAGTGTAGTGAAAACTTCTTGAAATCTGTAAGGATGACCCTAGTAAGGACTCCTAGTAATGGAGGATACAGAGTCTGAACTGATCATTATTTGTAGCCTGGAAAGACTTCCAGTGGCAGGACTTGGTTGTAATTGTTTGCGTTGTTGGCTGAGGGGGCTGATTATAGGACAAAAGGTTGCTCTCTGAAAACTGACAACAGGGCCCCAGTAACAATGACAACATTCACACAGCTCATTGAATGTAGAGAGGTCAAACTGGTGCATTAATGAACCCTTCACCCCTGTGTTCTAGTCTCCTTGGTGTATGAAGGTACTCTGCAGGCTACAGAAAGAAAAACATGGGACACCAAACCATCCACAAAACTATCCACTTATAATCTGTTCTGCTTTCAAGATGTGCTGGGGCAATGATGAAACAAAACATATGGGAATGTCCAACCAATACTTGGTTTAACTTGATGCTCATGCCATGCAGAGGAGCCCAGGCCTTACAATGCCTGTATGACCAGGACAAGCAACTGTATAACCCAGAGACCTAGGTTGAAACTATAATGACAGACAAAATGGAAAAATAGTGAAAATATTGATTCCTAATATTATTCTTGTCCAGTCATCATTGGTGAGGCTTCCTCTGGCAGCAGACAGGAGTAGGTGTAGAGATACACAGTCAGACATGGGGAGAGAAAGCTCTAAATTGGAAGTCTCTACTGATTCCTTCCCTTTAGAAATTGGGGAACACTGCAGAAGAAGGTGAGGAAAGATTGTAGGAGTCAGAGAGGATAGAGAACACATGGCCCACTGAATCAACTAAGCCACACTGATACAGGCTCACAAAGACTGAAACAGCAAGCAGGGAGCCTTGCAGGGTTGTGCAGTAGGTCTTCAGTGTATCTATTATGACTGTTAGTTTGGTGTTTCTGTGAGACTCCTAACAGTGGGACCGGGTTTGTCTCTGACTCTTTTTCCTGCTCTTAAGATTCTTTCCTCCTATTGGGCTGCCTTGTCCACCCTAGTTATGAGGGTATTTGCCTTGTCTTACTGTATCTTTTTTTTATCATGTTTAGTTGTTGTCTCTTGGAGGGCTCATCTTTTCTAAAGAAGTAACGGCAGGTGTAAGTGCATCTTGGAGAGAGGGTAGATGCAAAAGAACTGGGAGGAGTGGGGGAGAAAAAACTGTGCTCTGGATGTATTGTATGACGGAAGGATCAATTTTTAATAAATCAGTAAATAAACAAGGAAAAATAGTCAATCTTGCATTTGTTGACAAGACAGAGTTGATTGAATTTTCTGAATGTCTGAAGTGTACAAAAAGATAATTTAAGAGAAATCCAATGTTCTTCCTTGAGCACCTACAAGAAAGAAGTTTGCATTGTGGCAAAAAGCAAAATGTCAAGTGTGGTAGGGAAACCAAGGGATTTCGTCAGGGTTGGAAAGCTTAGTCAGGCCAAATGTAAACATTTTAACTAGCTAGGTGGATATATGTGACAAAAGTTAAGCAAGCAACAATTAATAAATGGGACCTCCTGAAACTGAGAAAGTTTTATAAGGCAAAGGACACAGTGAATAAGACAAAATTTCAGCCTACAGATGTGAAAAGTTCTTCAACTCCACATCTGACTTAGGGCTGATCTCCATAATATATAAAGAACTCAAGAAACTAGACATCAAAATACCAAACAATCCAGTTGAAAAGGGGGGTACAGATCTAAACAGAGAATCCTCAATAGAAGAATCTCAAATGGTCAAAAAACATTTAAGGAATTGTTCAGCATCCTTAGCAATCAGGGAAATGCAAATAAAAATGACACTGAGATACCATCCTACACCTGTCAGAAAGGTAAAGATCAAAAACAATGATGACACTGTATGCTGAAAAGAACATGGATTAAAGGAAACCCTCCTCCACTGCTGGTGGGAGTGCAAACCTGGACAGTCACTTTTGAAATCAGTATGGCGGTTTCTCAGAAAACTGTGAATTGATCAACCTCAAGACCCAGCAACACCAGTCCTGTGCATATGCCCAAAAGATGCAAAATAATATCACAAAGACATTTGCTTAGCTATGTTTAAAGCAACATTATTTGTAATAGCTAGAACCTGGAAACAACCTAGATGCCCCTCAACCAAAGAGTGTGTAAAAAAAAAATGTGATACATTTAAACAATTGAGTATTACTCAGTGGCAAAAAAAAGATGTCTTGAAATTTTCAGGCCAATGGATGGAACTAGAAAAAAAAACACGCTGAGTGAGGTAACCCAGACCAAGAAAGACAAAATTGATATGCACTCACTCATATGTGGATATTAGATATAAAGCAAAGGAGAACAATCCACAACCCCAGAGAAGCTAGGTAAACAGAAGGACCCTAAGAGAGACACATGGAAAGGAAAATACTTGAGATCTCCTGGGAAAACAGGGAAGGGGAGCAGAAGGGAGGGGATGGAGAATGGGAATATGAGGGCTTGAGGTGACCAAGCTGGGGAAGGGACGAAGGGAGTAGAGATGAATGGATATCTTGATAAATGGAGCCATATGGAGTTAGGGAAAAACCTGCTGCTAGAGAAATTCCCAGGAATCCACAAGTATGGCCTAAATCTCCTAGAAATAGTGGAGAGGGTCCCTGAACTGTCCTTCCCCTATAATCAGATTAATGACTACCCTAATTGTCATCATAGAAACTACATTCAGTAACTGGTGGAAGCAGATGCATTGATCCACAGGCAATCACTGGGATGCCTTCCTGGAGATTAGTTGAAGAGAGGGAAGAGAGATCATAAGACTAAGGAAGGTCAAGTATAAATGGAGAATGCTTGTACATTTCCTGACTGCTCAGACCCGAATAATGAAACAGAAACTATATTAATTACAACTATGTTTGGCCAATTTCCCAGGCATATTCCAACTAACTCTTATATCTTAAATTAGCTCATTTCTATTAATCTATGTATCAGAACAAGGCTGTGGCTTACTGGTAAGGATACGGTGTCTGTTTCCTTTGGCAGCTACATGGCATCTCCTTTACTCCTTCTATTCTTTCCCTATATCTCTGTTCAGATTTCCTGCCTGGCTTTGCTCTGCTAAGCCATTGGCTAAAATAACTCCTTTATTATCCAATGGTAATGAAACATATTCACAGCATACAGAGAGGAATCCCTCATCATCTTCCCTCTTCTGTCTAATTAAAAAGGAAGGTTTTAACTTTAATATAGTAAAATTACATATACAAAACAGGTGTCAAGCAATAATTACAATTACAATATTTAGTCTATTTGTGTCTGGCAAAATTAAAGAAAATATTCTATCATCTATTTTATCTTTGTGAGTCTAAATTTTCATATCTAATTTATCTTATATTATAACTAAGGAAAAGTATAACTGTCTTCAACTCTTCAAAGACCCCCAGAAGGCTAAACTACTACCTTAGTAAACAGGAAGTGCATTGTAAAAAAGTTCTAAAACTCTAGAATTGACAGAGACATCTTGCTGCCTGGACAGCCATCAAAAGTTCTTCTGTAACATTGGGGCATCCATCTTCAGTCTACAGACCCATAGTACCCAGCAGACTTTTAAGTGAAGCAGGAAATTTGAAGATCTATTCTGCCTTGTACTGACAAACTTCATCTGTTGCTTTCTTCTGTGTGCTGCAAAACGTCTGGCAAATTCCATAATGAGTTTCTTCAATGCCAATCATCTTCCAGAGGTAAGTATTGCTGCCAGAAGCAGATATGTCTCATTGCCAAAAAAAAGTGTAAGTTCTTAAAACATTTTAAATACCATATTCTGTGGGTCTATGAAAGGGTAGAAGAAAACCTATCCATTTGAAATATATCTCTATACCCGTAGAAAATCTAACATGACTACAAGTTTGACTATTATAAATGACTATTAATCTGTATTTCTTAATTATACATTACATTTTAAATGACCCACATAAACACAATACCTTAAACAAGTGTAGAAATATGTATGTATATATATACATACATATATATGTGTATATATATACACATATATACATATATATGTATGTATATATATACATACATACATATATATATATATATATATAGTGTAACAAAATTGACCTTACATTTGTATCAATAGAACAAAATCCATACCAATGCCAAGTATTCATCTCTATATCATATCCCACTTTAAATGAAAACAAACATTTATAAACAATCATGTTGGTAATTTGGATGTTGTTTTCTCCAAACTGCTTCCTGTTTTTGTTGAGAGACATACTTTTACAGTTCATGGAAACCTTTTGGGGAGGGTCTTCTTTCCTCAAACCACATTAGCCTGGAAGGAATCCACAGGTTCTCATCTTCTGTGGAAACAAAAGCCGAACATCTTTTCCAAAGCAACATATCCTTATACTCAAATTTGGAAGTCAAGATACCTTTAGGTTGGTTTAACTTAGCAGCCCACCAGAAACAAATGTCTCTCTGCAGTAAAAAGAAAAAGAAAAAAAGAAAAGAAAATTCAAAGAAAACACAATAATATAAATAATCCAGACTCTCCGTGAATATTCCATCTTTACATGACATATTTTTCTTTATTCCTTTAATCTATGACTGTCTGTTCTCTTTTATATTACTTTTACTGTCTCTTTACAGACTTGACTTCTTTTTATAATGATCTATACTCCTTTTCCTCTCTCTCCTACGCCTATGTACATTTTAAACACACTGTGTCTCATTTAGAGGTCTTTTATGTCTGAATCTGTCCTATTGTGTATCTGAAATCCTTTTCTGACAAGGAGCATTTTAAAATGGTAAGCAGCATGGTTATGGCAGACCTGGTTGTTGGTTCTACCTCTCTTACAGTTTCAATATAGTAGAGGTACATTTACCACCAGCTCTGGGACTGCTGAGTGGAACCAGTGCTTACCACCTCAATTCTGGGAATCACCGTGGTGTATCTCATGAACCCTCTTTGTCTGAGCAAAATCTATATCTTCCATGCAGGGTGCTGCACAGTCCAGAAGTGTCTCCTTGTATGGCGGCAGGAATCTGCAATGCTTTCCTGCCTTTGCACACCTAGCAGACCCATTTCCCAAACATGCCTGAGAAATTAGCTAAACAGTTTTGTAATTAATATAGTTTGTGGGTGATTATTTGGGTCTGAGCAGTCGGGAAAGGAACAAGCAGCAGAGTAGTTATTCAGGAACTGTAGTGGGGGGAGAGAAACCTCCAGATACAGATACAAATTATTTTTCATTTAATCAAACACAGTTATATGACTACAAATCATACAAGGAAAGATATTAAAAGCTTGGCTATTTTTTACAAATGTATAACATTTTAGTACATAAATTAATATGTATCATAATAATATGAAAATGAACTCTAGTTGATTAAGTGCTTGCCAAGAATTCATGAAGCCCTAAGCTTGGTCTCTTGAACCATGTAAACTGGACATGGTAACATATATTTCTAATTTTAGTAGTTCCATGGTGAAGGCAGGAGGATCAGGAGCTCAAGGCCAGACCTATCTACACAGGACCCTTTCTCAAAATTAGTAATGATATAGCCCAGTGAATAAAGTACATCCTATGCAAGCATGGAGACCTGAGTTAAAATCCGCAGAACACAGACAAGGGTGAACATGGTAGTATTCATATGCAAATCCAGTGTGCATAAAGTGAGACACAAGGCAGAGACAAGAATCCATGGATGCTTACAGGCCAGACTGACTATTATTCATGGTGTTAAACAACTAAACGACCTTGTCTTGGACTATGTGAAAAGGTAAGAAGTAACATCCATACATTTTCTGTGATCTCTAAATGACCACAATGTCACTCCCATACACATAGGCACACACCAGAAAATGTACACACATTTACACTTATCATAAATAAATCAGATATATACAAATAAAAGTAACGTGGAAAAGTGAAAATTTTAGGAACCTTAATGATATTTAATGGACACATGTAGCCATTTCAACATGTCATATTTAGTTTAGACAGAACATAGCCTATGTTTGTATGCGCCTCAACTAACCTTCCTAAACCCTGAAGGAAATCATCTAATAAGAACCTACATTGTTCCTTCTGCATGGACACCATATCTTTACATTTGGAATGCTGTTATAATAACACTATAAATAACACATTTTGCTCCTAGTACCTTCTTAAATGTTTTTAGAATTAAATTCAATAAAGGTTTCTAAAAGATTATGATATTTCACTTGTCATGTACATATCAGTATAACATCTTTTCTGTCCTTTCTGAGCACTTGCTCTAAAAATCACTCAAGATACAGGCAATCTTAAAAATGAGAATCAACGCTTTTGACAAGAATTCTGATATGAAAGTCAATAGTGAATACTACCAAACTGCACATGATAAGACAGTGTCAATAAAAACTGCATCTTCAATTTCTTAAGAAAGTAGTCTTTCAATCAAATGGCAGCACTTCATCTTTTCCAAATTTCATGGCATTTAAGCAACAATTTCAAAAACAACATCACCTATTCACATAAAACTTAAAAAGTCTATTAGGAAATCATTTACACAAACACATTTTCATTGAAAATCGACTATTTTGTCATACAATATATCCTAATTATTGTTTTCCTTCCATCGCCTATCCACAGTTCCTCTCCACTTCCAATTCTCTCGCCTACCCCTCCAGATCCAAGCTCTTTCTGTAAAACACAGATTTTTTAAATTAAAGGTTCATACTGATAAGATGGAGCCATAAAATTACAGAAGTTTATTAATTTCACATCTTCCACAGGTTCTCTTATATCTTAGATTAATTTGTATAGTATCACAGAAAGAAATGCCTGTGTATTAAAGGAAGAAATGTTCCTTATAAAATGGTGTTATATATGCCTGATGGTTGGCTAACATATCTCTTGGGTAATCATCATCTTGTCATGGAAGAGTTCCAAGAAAACAAATGGAAGCATTTGATGTCAATAGAGCTCTAAGGTTAGAAATGACCTACTGTTAATTTTACCACATTATGCTTACAAAGCAAATCATAATATCAAGCATGATTCATGAGGTGAGCATGAAAACTCAACCTCTCGAAGGAGAAGAATAAAATGACAAAGCAAATGGGTATAGATGTAGTGGAAAGTTTATTAAGGTTGGAGAAAGAAGTGAAGTGTTAAGAGACGAAGCTCAGAGAGCCAGACGCAGAAGATCAATAGAAGCAGCAGGGAGACTAGTTAAAAGGCTATAGAAACAATCTAGAAGGTAATTCAAATCATTGATTTTCAAGTAGCAAATTCCCAGTACACACTGCTTGACAGAAATATCATCATAATGAACAAGCATCTGAGACTCAAAAAAAGGCATGCCTTACCAACATACTGCTCTGAATAACTTGCCTGATAATTTCCTAATCCCCTTTCTTTTCACCAAGAAGAGATTAGATTTGTACTTTTTTCCTAAATATTATGTGTACAAAAAATCAAGTAAAGTTTGGATTATTAGCAACTTCTACCATTAGTTATCAGTTTATTTAGTGTGATTTTAAACTGAGACAAATCATACAAATGTGAGAAATTGATTTTTTTAGAAAACTTTATATTCATGTTACCCAAAATTGTTAAATCAAATAATGTATTTAACCACCATTTTGATTGCCAGAAAAAATAGCTATTGAACTAATGAGAAAAAAGTAAATTTCTATTAATAATTATATCCATATATTGACAACTAGTTCATGTAACAACAAGCTTTAAAGGATAGTTCATTGGCAGATTGTTCACTTTATAGATTCACCTGTATTTTAATTTTACCTCTGCTCTGCATCTATTGGGAAAATGTCCCTGGCTAGGTAAAAATTTCTTTACATTTTCTTACTTAATATAGAAAATCAAGTCCCTAAATATTTTTGAGACAAAATAAACAAATAATTGCAATGCAACTATACCTGAGACTTTGAAAAGGTATCAGGAGCAACTCTTAAAATTTCTACTTTATTTGAAAACATAAATTTAGAATTATTTTAGGAAAAAGAATTGCAAATAAGAAAGTGATTTAACTTTTTTACATTTGTTCCATCTATGTTTTGATTATTGCAATCATTTGTTTGTTATTCAGAAACAATCTTGAGTGGCCATTGTAAGCACATTGGAATATTGAAACAGAACCATCTTTGCGTTGTCAAGGCAAAAAATATTTCAAAGGTATGAAATTCCATACATTATCAAGAATTGTTATTTCAGAAAGCTATGTTGTATTCAAGTAATTAGGATTTTTCTTTTACTCTCATTTCATACTACTAAGCTATTATCAAGTGAATTATAATTCGACAATATAGTATAGGAAGCCATGATTTCCTTTGTTCAAGAAGCATATGTGAGGCTCTTCATTATACATGAATTCATTGTAATTGTAATATGTGGTAATTAGGGGAAGGATAATAGAACATTTGCTGATTGTCTGCTATGTGCTGTGTTATTTTGGGGTGCATTTCAAAATTTCACATGAACCCCAGGAAGTTTATTAATGACATAATTTTCCAAAGGTTATAGCTAAAACGTGCCAGGGCCTGGATTAGAACACAGGATTATCCAGTGTATATATCTATACATTTTTCATGAGATTTTATTTACCTTAATTTTAATTGACCAGTGTTGTGGGACAATCATCTTTTATCCTGATTCTTGTATTATTTTTAATAAAATAATGATTGGCCAGTAGCCAGGCAGGAAGTATAGGCAAGGTGACCAGGCAGAAAGTAGAAGCGGAACAACAAGAATTCAGGGAAGAGGGAAGTTTCAGTCTGCAGCTGTGACCCAGATGCAGAGGACACAAGATGCGACTGCTTCACTGAAAAAGGTACCAAGCCACGTGGCTAACACAGACGAGAATTATGGGCTAATAAAAGTTATAAGAGTTAATAAGTAGCCTGAGATACTAGGTCAATCAGTTTATAATTAACATAGACCTCTGTGTGATTTCTTTGGGACTGAAAGACTGCGGGAACTGGGCAGGACAGAAAACTCAGTCAACAGACATAAAATAATTTATCAAAGTTATAAGATACTGAAGAAGGATGCTGAAAAGAAATCCCACACTAGCACAGAATTGAGAATAATATAGGTTTATTTATTCAGGGGTAGACTCACAGATCACAGTCCTCTGTTGGAATGGGGAACAGCAACTGAATCTTGCAGCCAACAAAGAGGCTGGATGAGCACTTTCCATCAGCATAAATAGTATAAGAGGCCACGCCCAAGTGGGCAGGTAACTTAAAGGCTACTGGTGGTAGGAATTCCTACGGCAATATATAGCTTAAAACATATTCCATCCATATTGAACTGTTCAGAATATGCAAATAATAAATTTAATCTTATATTGGAACATTTTTAGACCAGTGAGTAATATAGCTATGGCTAGCTTAGAACTGCATGTGTGGAATAAGAAGGCCTTGAATTTATAGAAATTCTCATGACTTTGCCTCATTAATGCTGATGTTAGGTTCATGAGCCTTGTGTAGACATATTTTAAAACAGTCTTTATGTTAGTTCCATAACACATAACCCCCAAGTATAATGATTTATGTTCTAGGCTTCACACATGCCATTCTACTCAAATAATAGAATCATAAAATATTTATTCCTAATGTATGGAAGTAGCAAAATACATAAAGCTCTACATTGCAGCTAGAAAATGACAATACTTTCTTAGTTATTGATAGATATGATGGGGAAAGGAAGAAGTCAGGATAAGCCATTAGGACTGTTCCATCGGGCGAGAAACATTTGGGAAATCAGAATATTATATATATTATACTTCTTCCCACATTATCTGCAATTGTGCCCTAGATTCACTTCAGATCATACATGTATCTGGATCTTAGAGTTTAAAACAATAAACTTATTGCAGGATTTTAGTCTTTTACTTCTATATTCATAAAAACCTCTACTTGAATGTTATGGAATATGATATTAAGGTGTATTACTTTTGTTTATGCTGTCGAACATTTGTTTTAATGATTCTAAGATGTGTTGCATTCTTTTATGTTGCCTTTGTTTAACTCTGTGAAGCTGTGATTTTGTGCCTGTATAAAACACCCAATGGTTTAATAAAGAGCAGAACGGCCAATGGCAAGACAGAGGGAAAGGATAGGTGGGACTGACAGGTAGAATAAGTAGGAGGAGAAATCAGGGAGGCAAAAGAAGGAGCAAGAGATCAAGGAGTAAGAAAAGAAGGGGCCACCACTGAGCAACCCAGCCAGCCACGGACTAAGAGTGGAAGTAAAACATACAGAAGTAATAAAAGGAAAAAGCCCAGAAGCAAAAAGTACAAAGGATATCTTAATAAAAGCAGGCTAGAAACACGTCAAGCTAAGGCCAGATGCTTATAAGAAAGAATAAGATTCCATGTGTTATTTATTTGGTCGTTGGTTTGTGGGTCTTCAAAAGAGTCAAAAAAGACCAGAGTATAGAGCTTAAGATTAAAAAAAAAACAACAACAACAACGCTTGAAATAGCAAATTCTACTTTATAAGTTCAAATAAATTTTGTCCTTTAATAATGCTTTTTATTTTTTTCTAAATTTCTTTTTTTTATTTATGTGCGTGGCTATTTTCCTGCATGTATGTATCTATATCATATCTGTCCAGTGCTGACAGGGATCAGAAGAAGGAGCCTCATTCCCTGGAATTCTGAAGGAGTGCTCTTAACCATTGATCTTTCCTTCTAGCACAATGTCTTTAACTCTCAAGGACTCTAAAAACAAATTCTGCATCAAGTATACTACATTGAAAGCAATGATGTCACCACCAGCACCAACAAAAACAAAAATCACAACCAATCAAAGAAAAGAATATTTTTCTCTGACATAGTTCAGACACTCATGTACTTACTATGTTTCATTTTATACATTTTAAAAACCATTCCTTAGACAATTAAAATACATCCTAAAGGTAGAGAACCATTGATTTCCAGATGACTGTTCATTACATTGTTATTTTCTGATTTTGAGTTTACACTAGAAATACAGAATTTTGTAAGCAAAAAGCTTTTCTCTATTTAAGAAACTGTTAAAATAAAACATTCTTGGTATTACCCTACACTATTAAATTAAGTATAGTTATGCCTTGTTTTGATTCCATTTCTTATAATCATATATTAAAATTATTTCTAATTATATTAAAATATATCTGTATGATTTATAATCTTAAAAGTGGAATATATAAGTTATGGTGACTAATTTAGTCTATTCATTGGATTTTTGTCATGTAAATTATCATGCTAAGTTATGTATTATGGTACAATACTTACAAGAAGTCCAGGTTCCCAGTTATAAAAATCCATGTGGTAAACAAAATGAGAATAAATATATTTACAGGAATATTAAGTTTTGTTTAATTGGCCACAATAACAAAAGGAAAGGAACATATATCAAAGATCTATAGGATTACTTTAACTTAAAATTATGATAGTATTCACTCACTTATATTTTTGTATTATATTGAAATGATTTCTTCTGAAATTATCTGTTATTTTTAACATCTTAATATTCATCATATATGCTTTTCTGAAGTATGGATGTTCAGCAACACAAAAATTATACAAGAACAAATATGAAACATATTTCCATTGTAAATCATGTTTCATGCTTGTTACATTGAAGAAGTTAATTTCAAATATATAACCTAAGGTTTTCTCTCATTTGCAAATGCTGAAGTATCTGTCACATTCTATTTCATCATGGCTTTATTCTCAGTGGTGACTCTGTTGAAGAATAACTGTGATACGTAAGCTTGAGTGTCCCGACAACAAAGAATAAAGAAATGAAGTCAAAGACACGACACTCATATTGAGAAAAGTGCTGAGAATACATACAACTTATTAGATGTAGTTTAAGTGGGATTTTTTTCAAAACACAAAAATAAGATTTATAGAAAGGCTGTATGCTGAAGTCACTTATAACTCAGGGTTTAAAAATGTTCTTGTGGGCCTGGAGAGAACTCAGTGGTCAAAATCACTTGCTACTGTTCCAGTGGACACAGATTCAATTCCCAGCAACCACATGGCTACTCACAGCTGTTTATAAAGCTGGGGACTCTTATGCCCTCTTCTGGCTTTCACCGACACTATACACACACAGTGCACAAATATACATACAGGTAAAACACATAAAATGAAAAGATAAAAGGTTCTTGAAAGTTCAATTAACTTGAAAGAACTTCATAAATTTACCAATAAAACTAAAATATGTGGCTGAGTATGCATAAACTAATGCTAGTTACATGTCTATGGGTTCTCTTAATAACTTTCATGTGTAAGTCAATGTTTATGAAGACATTTAAATAATGAATACATATTCATTTGAAACTAATACTTGCATATTCATAAATATTGGTTATATATGAATAATTTATTTAGAATTTAGAACAGAAATGGTTATTTTAGTTACTGGCATTGGGAATTGTCAGTAAAAGGTTATTGCAACAGCAGCAAAAGACTGTGCTGGTTTTACTACTCATTTTAATCCCTTTAGCAGAAAAAGTACTAGCTTATATTGTTTTCATCAAATCATATTTCATCTGACCTTGAGACTCTGGTGGATAGTGAACCATAAGTTATATACTAAAAGGGCCATGCTCATTTTAGTTTTCCATAATTTTGATTTGATTATTTCTATTTTGGAGAATACTAACTCCTGTTATTTCCAGATTTCAAAATCTGATTTCTCATGTTTGTTCATGCTGCTCAAATACTCTATCTAACTCAAAGCTTGGGTTTTCAGGAGTTTTCTGGAAAGTATAGTGAACAGGGAACTGTAAGATCTAATTTCCAGTAGTTACTGTCAAAAATCTACCCTCCGGTGTTTACCAGATGTGCAAGCCCTCTGGGCTCAGTTTCTGTAACTTTCAAATGAGAATGCATGCTGGTTATTTTGAGATATGGCTCTTACTCTTAAAATACTTAGTTTCTTTTATTTCCACACAGCAAATAATGTGTTCTTAGTGCAATTCTGGGACATTTATTTCAAAGCAAAAAGAGTTAGCAACACAAATAACAGAAGAGTACATAATCTATGGTTGCTAATTTTGATGACGACTAAGCAGATATAAAGCAAAATACTTGCTAATGTGAGGGAAAGACATCCTGGTGGAGATGAAGAGATTGAACTAAAACAGAATAAAATTCAGAGACTTTAAGGAGCAAATTTGGGGTCTCCAAGAATGAAGGTAGTATATGTTATCAGGATATGAGTGATAGAAAAAAGATGGTGGGCATGGATGAAAGATATAACAAAGGACGGTTCAATTTTGTAGTTGTAGTGGGAAAGACACATGATAATAAAAGGACTTGATATTAGAAATAACTCTCGAAAATATTTATTCCATTAAGTATGGTAGCAAGTTGTGAAAAGAAAATAACCTTTCCCAGCACTCAGGAGGCAGAAGCAGGAGGATCTCGGTGACTTTGAGGTCAGGTTGGTTTACAGAGCAAGTTCCAGGATAGCCAGGTATACACAGAAAGATCCTTTCTCTAAAAACCAACCAGCCAAACAAACAAACAACCTTATCCAAACAGCTTCTCTTGCCTTCCATAGGTATAGACATATAACTCCCTGCTATCTATGAAGGGAAAGACATAAATAGAAGTAAGAGTTCCCTTCTGTCCCTTGTCCTACCTGTAGCACTCTTATCGATCACTTCAACTATTTCCTCATTGCATTCCATTTTGTAAAGCAGAGTTACATGGTACAAAACCAACATTTTTTTAATAGAATTTTAAGTATACATTTTTTCCCTCCAGTATCCACAAAATATCCACTTTGACAAAGCATGCACGAGTTTTCAGAACTGAAATCATACAGCTTACCCTTAATAAAAAAAAGAGAGAGAGAGATAGAAGCAGATTAAAGAACTTCAAGAGTAAAATGTAATCACACCAAATTTCTTTTCTTACCACTAACCAAACAAACCTCTGCAAATTCAGCTTTAAGCTTATGAAACAACAAACAGGGATAATTACCTGATATAATGTACATGTAAATTAGCCTGATTTAGCCTGTCTACAAGGAATATAATTATCAAAACAGAACTTTGACATGATAAGTACATATAATTTCAATTTGTCAATTAAAATGAATTTAAAATGAAAGAATAGCTATACTTTTCTTATTCTGTCAAACCTACATTTCATACCCACATCCCTGGCTCCATCTTCCACAGCCTCCTCCTCCCGTAATCGTTATATGTGCCCTCACGCAAAGTTTGTTAAGGAAAGCAGTTTGAATCTGAGAAAAGTGAAAAGAAGAGATGTCCAGCAAGGAACCTGTGGGTAATATTAATAATAATATCTTGTTGTGTAGTAGTAATTATAATGAAGACAAGAACAACCAGGCTTGTGTTGTTGTAAACATAAACTTCTTCAGAACTGAAATCATTTGAGGAATTATATTTTCTGATTATAAATGTGTGGTCTTTATGAAATACTGCCTTTTTTATTAAAAGCTTTTAATTTGCTATAAAAATAGTAGCACAAAAATGGGACATAATTTTGCCTGCCTCATTGTAATATTTGTTGCAAGTACACCATTTTCTTTTCAAATGAGGCTAGATAAGAGGTCTAGTTTTTCTATAACCCCACAAGCTTGAAGAGAGAAGTTAGTTACCTCACAAATCAAACATTTCAATTTTACTTATTTATAATTGCTTATTATATGCTGATAACTCTCTCTCTCTCTCTCACACACACACACGTGCATACACACTTAATATATTATATAAAACTGGGAAATAAAAAGCATTTCATAGCTCTCAAGCCCTTTGGCACACTTCCTGGAAGTCTCAGTAATGACTATAGTTACTCTTAATTGCCCTCAACACACTTACATGAATGCTACATTCAGTTGAATTATTTCCTGGATTCCCTCTAATTAATCTGATAGCAGCTGTTTTAAGGCTTGTGCTGATTAACAGTTGCACGACAGCTAAATGCCTAGTACAAGAAAAGCTATTTGAAGCTTACGTATGTTCATGCACATAATTTTGTCTTTTAGGCATCAACATTTCAGAGATGATCTTCTATTTTTAGGAAACTATATTTGTTTAAATAACACAAATGGTCTCATCCTACCATATGGAAATATAACCCCATATATAAATAAGTGCCCCAATAAATAGTATATAAAATCAACATTTTATAAACTATTACAAAAATATTTTAAATATTTTAAGAAGAAAAATAAAGAGGCATTGCAGTTTGACAGTGTGTATTTGTGCTGTACTCTTTCTACTTGTTCAAAAATATAATTCAAATAATGTTGTAAATAACTGAAACTTTTGAAGTAAAGGGCCACTGAGCAAATTTAGGTCAAATCATATATACTAATAGAAATTCCATTCCTTTTAACTTAACATAAATGTAACTTAATAGAAGTAAAAAGTATGTTCAACTAAAAATCCATACTTTAAAAATGTTTAGATTGCAGTTTATCTCTTAGAAAATTTAGGCTTTGATTCCTTTGTAAAAGTTTTCAAATCATAAAGCTTCCTACGATATTGAAATTAAACTTCATATTGTGGCAAACTGCTCCCATATAATGCTAATTTTTAACCAATACTACTTGTTCCCATATGGGAATAAACCTCATACTTTTTAGCATAGTCAGTATTACATCTTTATTTGTTAGCATTGTAATATTCCTTCTTTCATCCTGGAAAGTCAACTGAAATCACTCAAGAAGAAGGTAAAATTACTTTCTTGAAAATCTCTCCAATATTAACAAATTTGCATACCACTCTTCAAGAAAGTATAAGCCATCACTGTGTGGTTTTTATTTTCACTTCACACCCTGTTTAAGAACTTTTGACCTTAAAAATTTTGTAAAGTACCTAATAATTAACTGTCATAATAAAATGTCCATTGCAAGAAAATGTACTTAAAGTGTATTCTACTCAATGAATGAAACATAAAAGTGACCAACTTATATGGTGCTGTTGAATTTTAAAAGCATTAAATTTAGAAAAGAAGACTACTTATTTCTATAGATATATTACTGTAGATTAGATAAAATTAATCAAGGTCTAAAGAAATCAGGACATAATGATTAGAGGTGTTGCTCAGGGTTAAAGTACTTGTCTAGCATGATAAAGTCCATGAGTTTGATCTCTAATGCTTGCAAAAATAAATAGGTTAATAGATAAAAGAGTGAGTAAATCAACAAATCACATATCAATACAAATATGTGGGAAGAGTTCATGTTTGATGCGTAATAGTTGGGTGGATTGGCATAAGATAAAGAGTAACAAAAATGTAACTGCTTGATTGAGATGTGAATTGTGCATACATGCTCATTCATGAAATCCAAAGAACTGATTACTCACTTAAGATCTTCTCTTGAAGAGAAGAACATTTTCAATATGATAATATAACTACTTGGAAGTGGTCATTGCATTACATCTTTTCTTTAAACTAATATATGATTTCATAAATTACTAAAGTCCTCTCTGTTATCTAAATGTTATCTATAGGTTTTACATCTTGTACTTTCCTTAGTTCCATAGGACATTTGAGAACCACATAATTGCTTTTATGCTTACTTATCTTTTATCACTTATGATGTATAAGTTATATGAATTTTCAGGGAAACAGTTAAGCCAAAAAATTTTATGTAGACTTATAGGCACTGTGAAGAAATTCAATTAAATCATAATATACAATAATAGGGATATTTGAAATTACATTAAGTTGGTATTGATCTAGAGACATACACAGGAAATTTCCTTGAACATAAATACACAATTATAATGTTGTAAATCAATTTTAGTTCTATGAAATAGAATTAGAAAAAAACTAAATCATGTTATTTGTTTTCCAAATAAGGGTAACCTATTACAGTTTACTGTCAGAAAACTCTATGCTTTTCAAAATATTTAGTAATTTAGATTTGATTTTCCTCAAGTTCAGACAAACTTGGATGAATTTTTTAGATCATCTATTTCTAGTTTATTTTTGTTGAAT
Organism: Ondatra zibethicus; assembly: GCA_004026605.1. NCBI lineage: Eukaryota > Metazoa > Chordata > Mammalia > Rodentia > Cricetidae > Ondatra > Ondatra zibethicus. Next base: position 22,702 of record PVIU01021860.1, read on the forward strand.
GACAGCAGATGTTTAATTTTGGAAAGAAATGATTTTCATGGCCAAAAGAATAATTATCTTTAAAGGATTCTGAAAAGAGCACTTAGAGGAAATGCACATTCTTTTGTTTAAAAGTATTAAATAGGAGAATATCAAAAATTAAAGTCTTTCAATTCTTAAGTTCTAAATTTTAAATAGGTCAAATATATTTAAGTATAATGATTATATTCTTAAAACATGAATGATGCAAGTATCTATATAGAATGACATAGAGTCCTTTGAGTATATGTTCAAGAATGGGAGAGGTGGACTATACATAGAACTATTTCTAACATTCTTGAGGAATCACCACATTGGTTTCTATAGTGACTATATCAATTGGCAATCCCAGCAACAATGAATAAGTATATTTGTTCACATTTACAACAGTATTTTTATCATAGCTCTTCTATCACTGTGAAGTTAAATTCTCAAAATAGTTTTAATTTTCATTTTCCTGATAACTAAAAATACTGAACACTTTTAAAGATATTTTCTAGCCATTTTATTTCTTCTGAGAACTCTCTGTTCAGATCCATAGACAATTCATTAACGATATTATGCATAAGAGACTCCATAATTCAACCATGAAACTTTTAGAAATGATCAACACTTTCACCAAATTAGCAGGACTGAAAATCTACTTACAAAAATCAGTAGCCCTTCTATATACCAATAACAAGCATGAGAGATGGTGATTATAAAATCTTTCCCATTTACAACAGCCCTAAAATATCTAGGAAAATTCTAATCAAGGAGCTAAAGACCTCTATAAGAAAAACACTAAGTCTCTGAAGAAAGAAGTTGAGGAAGAAACAGAAAAAAGGAATGAACTCCTATACCTATGTGTTTTTAGAATTGATATAGTAAAAATGATCATCTTCAAAGAACAATTTACATATTCAATGCAATCCTACTCAAAATTTCCATGGCCAGCATTCTTCATAGAAATTGGGGGGGGGGAATCCAAAAATTCATACAAAAGAACAAATGATCCTGGATAGCCAAAGCAATCCTGAGCAAAAAATGAGTATGGAAAGATCACACTAAATTTCAAGGTATATTATATAACTATAGTAAGAAAACCAGTATGATACTGGCCTAAGAATAGAAACATAGACCAATGGGAAGAAACAGAAGACTCAAATGTACAAGCATATAATTGCAGATAATTTAATATTTGGCAAAGAGATATGAAGAATACCCACTGAAGGAAAGAGTCTCTTCAAATGGTGCTGAGAAAACTGGATGTCCATATGTATTAGAATGAGAGTACCTCCATCACCCTTTACAAAAATCAATTCCAAATGCATAAATCACATTGGCAAGAAGGAAATTTTTTACAGAATATACCTATGAAAGAAAAGGAGCAAACATTAAAAATTAGCAAATATTTTGTTACCTATTTCACAGTGGGAGAGCTTAATTCTTACAATGACTTATATTCCTATATATAAAGATCTGTTTTAAATGTGTCAAACTTACAAAATCTAAAGGTTAATAATTCCATTTAATTTCTTAAAATTAAACATCTACTTAGATTTCCTTTAGGTAAGAATTCATGGCCTGGATGTGTGCAAAGATTAATTTCTAATGTAACCTCTTAACTTAGAACAAGGATGCTGCATAAAATTTTAAAAGAAGTAAGGCCATATTTATTATTAATTTTATAATTCAATATAAGACATGGATACAGTTTATAATTCTGAGATAAAACTGGCATGGACAAAAACAATAAAAATATCCAAAATGAATTTTCTAAACATAAAGAAACTGAAGCTCACAAGTACTATTAGAGAACAAAATTTGTGGCAGTGTATTAGAAGAAAACTAGATGTTAAAAAATTTATTACAATTTCGTAGAAGTCAAACACACAACACAATTGTTGCTTAAAAGTATCTCTTACTTAAATCCCCATGTAAAATGCCCCACCATCCTGCTCCTCACATGACATTCGATTTGTACTCAGAATCTCTGTCCCTTGAAGGGTGGTAGCTTCTTGCAATATGCTCAGACAGCACCAGGAAGGAACTGGGATAACATCCCCATGAAACTCGCCTCATGCTGTTTGTCCCACAACATCCCCATACAGAGGAGAGGTGGGCTGATGGGAGCCATGGGGAGGCACAGGCTTGGGGAGGTGGGATCCTGGGCAAGCACAGGCAGTCTGCTGTCTCAGTCAGGCAGCTTGTCAAGGGAGAGCTTGCATGAGAATGCAGGTGTTCATGACACCCCAAACCATTTCCTACCCAGTCCTTAGCATCCCACGAAATGCTCACCAAAATAAATAAGCACTAAATAAATGTTTGAAAATGGAAAAAAGTATCTCTTACATAAGATAACAGAGGAGATTCTAAAACATTAATGACATGTAACATTTGTAGGAGTATAGAATAACCCACATTTTAATTACCTCTCCAGCATCATCTATGCTACAAGACCTGAAAAAATTAATTTTTTAGTACAGCTGACAGTGAAAATTAATTAAATATACAAATAGCTACCACATAATATAGATACTGTTAAAACACATAGCAAGATTAAATTTAGTTTTTTTTTTAAATTCTAGAAAAAGATAAACATACTTAAGGATAATTGTCTATTTAAACTTGTTTTTCTTACATTTAATTATATGTAAAAGTCTTGGTTCGGGTATCTGTACATGAGTGCAGGTGCTCTCAGAGGCCAGAGGTATTGGTTGGTAGCTATAAACCTCCTAACGCTGGGGATTAAACACCAGTCCTCTGAAAGAGCAGTCTTAACTGTTGAGTCGTTGCTCCCTCCTTTCTCTCCACTCTCTCCTCTCTCTAGCCGTTCTCATCTTCCCCTCTTTTCATGATGGTACACATGTGAAGGTCACAGGACAAATTGTCATCCTTGCCTTTCACTTGTCTCGTTGTTTAATAGCTTCACAAGTGTTCTCAGGATTCAAGACGAGGTCCTCACACTGGTGTGACAAGCAACTCTTTTTACCCACTGAGACCTCTCCAATCTCCCCTGCTGTTTACAAGATAGAATGAAAGAGTGAAATAGAAATGAATCCAATGAGAAATAATTTTGAAGCTTTCAGCAAAACCCCTTCCTATTTCATATTATGCTTGTTATATGGCTAACTTCTTCTTTTAGCCAAATTTGTACCATTGTCTTCTAATGAACAGACACTCTATGGAGTCCAGTGTAGTCTTAGTTAATGACTGAAATAAGAAGGTATCTTATGAAGCACCCTTACGTTTTCAGCTTATAAAGTTAATTAAGACAGATTAGTTCATATTTTTAGATAATATAAATATTTAGAAATTTCATTAGGGGTCATTTCAACAAAAATATACAGCTGAGGTAAATTTTATGTTTCCAATATATTGCCACTTACCAGGAAATTACATGAAAAAATTCTCAGAAAGTGTCCTAATTAGTGAATTGAATATTTTGTGCAAATAATAGCTTCAATTGCCAATATAAAAGCTTCCTATGTTCAAATAAATTTAACACAATTATCCACACTGTTACTTGCCAACATTTACAAAGATAATTAATGATCTTCTCAGCAGATTTCAGACCACAGATTGGGACTCTGGAACTAGTGAAAGGAAGCTTGCCTATAATACTAGTATACCTTAACTATCCCTTATGCACCAGTAATATACAGTATCTAGGAGCAAAATTATTGATGAAGGCATGAGAGGATTTCAGACTCGCTTGAAATTTAAATTGGAAAGTTGGCTCTATAACCCCATTATCTTGTTCTGGTATACTATATTTTAATTTACTTTGATTCAGATATTCTATGCCATCAAATAATTCTTTATATAGCAAAGAATCTTTAAAAAACTCATGGCATTTTTCACTGTAGCAAAGGAATGCCAAAGCCTGTAAAATAACTGTTAAATTTAAAAGGAAATTCAAATTCAGAGTAGGTCTAGAAAAATGAGATGTATTTCTCTCCATATTCACTACTTCATAAATAAAAATGTAAAAGTACTCTTATTCCAATTTCTTCAATGGCTATGAAATGATCAGAATTTCTTTTAAGACCATCACATTATGACACCATACAAATATTCTTATATTTCATGGTCAACATTATTTCAGATAAATATTAAGAAACACAAATATAAAATCAGCATTGGCCACAAAGCTTTTTAAGGAGCTAGGTCCAGTCAGATACGATATTCTTCCCAGAGATTTTACAAACATACACATGACTAGAGTTAAATTATTGCAGAGTTGAAAATTCAGATGAGAATGTATCTCCTGGGAAACTTTGAGAAAATATACATCTTGGCATACACTAGACTGATGACCTGCATTGGAGCCTCCGAACTTATAAGCCCGTTGTATAAGGAGAAAACCAAATTTTTTTAAAAAAAATAAATTTCTGTCCTGCTCTTCACATGCATGCCATGGCTCACTTGACCAATGCCTGCGTGAAGACACACATATGGCCGCTCACACAATAAATGAAAAATTTTGAAAGATCTTGAGACAAAAATATCCTGGGCAATTCTTATTCGCCCACAGTGACAATGGGAGACACTTTAATGCGTAGAAAAATCAATATGAGAAATCAGAGATACACTGAGAAGAGCAGACTTTGAAACAATGACCTTTGAAAATAAAGAAAAAGGCCCAGATAGCCTTAACTGCCAGATGCAAGAAAATTATTAACTCTTAAACCTTTTGAAAAGGACACAGTTCTGCTAACTTGCTGAGTTTAATACATATGAATCACTTCAGACTTCTGTTTAACAGAAATCCATGATAACAAAATGGTATTATTTATGATAATTGTTTTAACACATGTTGGAAAGAAACTCTTCTGGGAACATTCATGCTTAGCCAATGGAAGAAAGAGAGTCAAGGAATGAAGAGGCATAAAATAGCAAAACCAGAAGGTAAGTCTGAGGCTGAAGTAACATAGCAAATATCACAAATAGAAAACTGAAAGAGACAGAGAAAGAAAGACAGACAGGAAGACACAGAGAGATACAGAAAGACAGAGACAAGCACACAGAGTGAGAGACAGACAGAAATGACAATGAGAGCTAAGCAAATTAATAGATCTAGTCTTTATTCAGGCTGCAATCAAATCTAAAATGAATAACTACTGAAGCCAAGTCCATCATCTACAACACTTTTGTCACTTTTTAAAAACAAGTGTAATAAATTAGACTTGGGCAAGAGATGGCTCAGTAGGTAAAACTCTTGCCGGAAATATGACTACCTGATTTTGATATCTAGCATCCACATAAAAGGTTGGCCATGACAACATATTCCGGTAATTCTAGGGCTGGGAGGTAGAGATACAAGGATCTTGATGGCAATGCCTGGCTAGCCAATGGCTCTAGGTTCAACAACAGACCCTATCTCAAGAAGTAAGATGGAAATCAATAATAAACATAAACACACACAAATGTTCACATTTGAGTATCCCCCCCACACACACACCAAAAAAAACTGACCAAATAAATTAATAAGACTGTATCAACAACAAATCCTAGAAAAGAGATTCTTAACAAAGATCTGGTCACTGAAATATCACTATTTAGAAAGATCATTGAAATACTATTAAAAGGCCAGGAAGCTCTCAAAAGCTTTACAAGTTAGGTTGATGGAGGAATAACAGAATGGAAGTTAGACAATCTCTTTAAGGATGTTCTTGATCACTTTTTCCAGTAGTGAATGAGGGCTGCTGGGAAACTCGGAGTATAAAAGGACAATATTGGACAGGGCTGGCATGGGTACAGCAGCTGAGTGTATGGTTGAGCTGGCTGTAAGTCAAAGACATACCATTGCCATAGGAACAGGAGTTAATGGAACTGATATTGCACCAAGCTGTTGGGCGATGATTATGACTTACCATCGGACTATGACCTTGGACATACTCTTCCATCACTTAGACTTATTTACTTTTCTGTAATGAGATACAGCTGAACTGGGTATTCTCTAAGGGCCCTTTACTCCTCAGATCCTTTAACATAGGAGAGAATTTCATCTCATCTCTCTCCATTTGTCAACTTCCCTTATGTATTCTCTACAAGTTAATGAGATCTCCCTGACAACCACTTCCCCAACACACACCAAATAGAAGTAGAAAGCATAGTTTAAGCATGTAGATGGGAAGAATTAATTCAGAATGAGAGTACATGAACAGAAATTCATCAAGAATAAGACATTTCCTCATATCATCACAGAAGACTCCAACATAAGCACCAGTAACTTCTTGCAATTATAGGTTAGATAGTAAATGTAAGCTATGCAAGATATATAATGTGTCACTATTCTTTTTTATTTCTAAAACCCTTAAGCACATATGAAGAAAATCATACTGAATAAACAATAGGCATTAGCCCATACTGTTCTCACAGGCTACAGTTTGCTAGTGCTTAGTCTATCTGATCATAACCAATTGAGAATTAACATCAAGTTTAAGTTACAAGTCATTGAGGAAAACATATGCAAAGTGATATGAAGCGATGGCTGCAATCTTTATTGGGTATTGTTTCATTTAGTACTATGTGGACTTGTTAGTGGTAAATCTCCCTATGCAGAATTCAGTGCCTCATAAATGAACATTGCATCACTGCAAGGAACACAAAAGATATGATTTCAGAGAAAGAAACCTGGACATTAATCCTATCCCAAACTTTGGCTCAATTTTGGAAATCTTTATGGTTGAGGTTTCTATTCATATATGTTATAACTTAAGCCAGATATCATATATATTCTAGGGTTTTTTCATTTATTTTATCCAAAGCATGCTGATTGTGGTAGTTTGAAAAAAAAATGTCCCCAGAGGAGGTGTCACCTTGTTGAAATAGGTATGGTCTTGTTGGAGGAAGTTAAGTCACTGTGGGAGCAAATTTTGAAATCTCCTATGCTCCCATTTCTTTATTTAGTGTATGATTGGAGTAGGACTGATTCTCTTGGTTTAGTGATGCCTCTAAATACTCTATGCACTATGCCGATTCTGCTATTTGTTGCCTGTTGATGGTGTTCCATGAAATGTTGGTAACCTACTGTTTTCTCAGAGTGGTGGCATCTTAACACTTTCCACCTATCTATCTTTTTGAAAGGTCTGCTTGATATATGGGTGACATACTACAAGTAAACTGACTTTGGAAGTTCTTGATGGCTGGCTCTTAGGTCACCGCAAAGGAGATCCAGTATATAAGGTCTTAGATATGAAATATTGTGATACTGCATAAAAAGAGAGAGAGAGAGGAAAAGAAAAAAGAAAATAAAAGAAAAATAAAGGAGAAAATGATTTTTCCTGTGTCTTCTCTCTACAATTGTTACTTGTCTCACATGTTTAGATATAGATTGACTATATATAAATAATGGTGTTCCCTTTGTCATCATTTTAATATTTTACACCTTCTTCCAGCCTAAGGGTTAAATTTATATTCTCATGATCTTTTTCACATTCAATAGAGATACTTTCTGTTTTGCTTTCTGTAAAACGTTTTCTGGTGATGAAGTAGCCTATATGTGTCTATGTGTTATATGTTGAATAACCATGTGTGTGGCAGAATGAAGATGCAATATATTAGAATGTGAATTACTATTAAGAATATTTAGAAGACTTCAAAAAATTGAGGATTATTTTCTTGAGGATTGCAATGTCACATCAATAGGCTGTATCCTGACTGAAGAATTAACCAAGCATAACATGTATGAATGTCATTTTTATTGAAAATAGATCTTTTATATATATATATATATAATACATTCTGATTATGATTATGGTTTCCCCTCATCCAACTCCTATCAGATCCTCCCCATACAAACCTACACTTTTTTCTCTCTCATTAGAAAACAGTTTTCTAAAAAAAATAATAAAATATAAATAAGCAAACTGTAATAAAACAAAGCAAAGAAGAAAGCAAGAAAATAAGAGTCGAAGGGAGAAAAG
>PVIU01021861.1:0-30688 GCA_004026605.1 Ondatra zibethicus
TTAGTGAAGATCTTTTCCCATTCTGTAGGCTGTCGTTTTGTCTTGTTGACCGTGTATCCTTTGCTTTACAGAAGCTTTTCAGTTTCAGGAGGTCCCATTTATTAATTGTTTCTCTCAGTGTCTGTGCTGCTGGGGTTCTAATAGGAAGTGTTTCCCTGTGCCAATGCACTCAAGTGTACTTCCCACTTTCTCTGATAAGAAGTTTTATAATGGTGGGATCATAACAACAACATCTGAACCACTGATCAACTGCGACATCACTAAAATTGGCATTCATTATATTCGTAAGATATGGAATACATAACACCATGTAATGTGTTGTTAAAGACGAGTTGAATCTAGACCTAAGCTTCAGAGTCATGTCTTACTTTATACACACACACACACACACACACACACACGTGTGTATATATATATATATATACACATATATATGTCTATATATGACACCGGGAAATAATATATAAATTATCATAAGAAAGTAATTAAACAGATCCAGATTCATAACATTTTATAGGACAATTAACCAGTTTCTTTTAAAAAGTCAGTGTTACAAAAGGAAGCACTAGGCTGAAGAACACTCAGAAAGCTGTACAGAAGAAACTGCTGCAATGTGTGAGCCTTGTTTAGATACTAATTTGTCTTTCTTTTCAGGTGGGGGGAGGTTGCTTTGCCTTTTTATTTGTTTATTTTTGAGATAGGCTTTAGTGAAGTGCAGTCTGGCTTTGTTCTCTGTGTGGCCAAGGATGACTTCCTGTTTCCACCTCCTAAGTAATGGGGTTACAGGGCATGCGCTGCTGCATCCAGGCCTTGTGGGGTCAAAACCAAACCAAAACAACAACAACAAACTCTTCAGATAAAAATTGGAAAAATGAAAATATGGACTAGATATTAGATGATATCAAGAAAGGTTATGATGCCATTGTGGTTACGTAAGAAAACACAACAGGTTTTAGAAGCTGATACAAAATTATGTACGGGGTGAGATACAGAACATCTGGGATATGCTTTAAAATATTCCAGATAAAAACAGATGATGCACATACACTGTATCACTGAGTCTGAATGATAGGTATGTGGAGGTTCATTGTATTAATTTCTTTACTTTTGGTTACTTTTGAAATAGTTATAAAAATGTTTACTCTTAAAAGTGATAGGTTATATGGGAAAAAATGAAGCATACTAAGATATTTGTGGTTAATATTGGTTGTCAACTTGGATTCAGTAGCACCTAGGGATTAACAGAGTACACTGATATTATTGGGAGATGATTAACCATGGGAAGCTCACCTACCCTGAACATGGGTGGGTAGTCATGGGAAGACCTATCCTGAACGTGGGTAGCACTGAAACAAATCCTTCCTTCTTTTAATAGTTCTGTCAGATATGTTGATATGGCAATGAACATCAGACTCACAGACCTGTGAGATGGCTCATCAGCAACAGCTCTTACTGTGCAAACTGATAGCCTGACCTGATTTACATCCCGAGCCTACGTGTTAGAAGGAGCAAACCTGGACAGCTCCCCAGTGTTCTCTGACCCACAGACACTAATGATGGGATAAACATGAGCATCCCTCAAATAAAAATGACAAATAAATGTAAAAAATAGAAAAAAATCAGACACAGAAAACTGTATATTGAACTTTATATTTGTTAAAATAAAATGTATTCTATTTTAAAATATTTATTTATTTATATTTTATGTATGAGTGTTCTGCAGGCCAGAAGAGGGCATCGGATTCTATTACAAATGGCTGTGAGCCACCATGTGGTTGCTGGGAATGGAACTCAGGACCTTTGGAAGAGCAGTCAGTGCTCTTAACTGCTGAGCCATTTCTAGCCCCAGAAATGTGAAATAAATTTGTGAAAACATTAATTTATAAGTTATTTTGAAAATTTGTACCTGAGTTTTCAAAACTTCAAATTAATGAAAACTTACTTGAGTTTCAGTCTGTAACTGTCCAATTAATGAAAGAGTCTTGACAGCAACGAAGCAGACCTGTGATTTCAAACGAGCAAACAAGTTACCAAAATTTCCATTGGATGTGGGAATTATTTCTTCCTTAACTTACTGATTGAAAAACTTGAGCAGCTTTTAAGGGATGGTGTAAAATGTGATTTCCAAGTTCAGCATCTAATTCGACAACATCAGAGGGGTTTACTAAAACATTGAACCGATAGACAGCATAACTTTGTTTTGAATCTGTGAAGATATAAATGTGAAAGTCAGGACAGATATGTGTGGGAACTTGTCTGAAGGTTCTTGACAGCCACCTTTGCTGACATACCATCATAGGACTTGCAGTCATCTATAAACTTTTGAAGGCCCCCACTTCTGTCAAGATAGACAAGGGCTGCCTCTTTCATTTGTAGATTTGCCATTGTCTCCTTGTTGATATTCCTCTGTTATTAGCGAGTTAACCACAGCTGGTGGAAGGGATTGCAAGTGAAGCCCATATAAAGAATGAGGAAACCTAGAAACAAAGAAAAGCTTTAAAGACCTCTATAAATCACACAAATTATTAAAACTTAAAGTTGAGAATACAGCTAGGTAAAACCTTCCAGCTCCAAACCCTTCCACCTGCAGGAGAAACAAAACCTTTCAACTGAACCCAGACCTCACATAAGCAAGCATGTACCACTATGTACCACTGAGTCATACTTCCATCCCCAAGTAACAATTCAATCAATATTTAGTTATGAGGTAAGTTAAAAGACCACAAGCTTAACAGGATACTCAAATGTCTTTCTAGCTCAAGCACTCCAAAAAAATGAAAATTGAAACAAATAATTTTAGATGATGATCATCCCATGTAAGCATAGCTGAAGGATGAATGTGATATAAATTGTGTCATAAATTCATTCTGGGATGACTCATTGGGTAAAGAAGCTTGCTGCCAAGTCTGATGAGTGAGTTTGATCCCTGGGACCGACATGGTAGAAGGAGGGAACCAGCTTTAGTAAGCTGTCCTTTGATCTCCTCCACTTGAATGCATGCGCGCGTACACACAGACAAACACACACACACACACACACACACACACACACACACACATACACACAGATGAAAGCCAGAAGATCTTTAGTTGAAGAAGACAAAGACATTGAATGATTAAGGCCTCTTTCATCTTTGAGTCTTTGTCAGGAACACGCATAGAACATTAAACTGTAGAAGCAGAGAGGGAAATATAAACAACTTGAGCAGAAAACACTGGTTAGAAACAAGATATTCTAACAGTCACTGTGATGTTAAGAATGTTTATTAGGAATGATATAATTAAGATTGGCACCTGCCTCCAAGGAATCCAATTTAGAGAAGTCAGAAATAATGACTAATAATACATATATCGAATCATTATCAACTTGTTGATATCTACTATTTATTGGCTAACCCACTTTCCCCAGGCACCAGGAATACACAATGCCAGACCTATCCTTTGTGAGCCTATAGCAAGTACAGCAGCTATGCAAACAACCATGTGATAACTTGCAATAGAAGTATGACCATGTCAGTGACCATAGAACATGGTAAGGGAAATACTTCACAAAATCTGGCCATCCTCATGTATGGGCCATGACGTTTTTCTATTGCTTTGAACTCTTGGTTGATGACAGTGGGCTAACAAAAAAAGCTATGCTTAGAAGGGATAAAGCAAGTTTCTCTGAGACCCAAAATACAATACTGCTGTCCTAGAGAATTTGCCTAGCACGCACAAAGCTGGGTTCAATCCTAGCACCATCAAAACAAACAAAGAAACAAAGTTGGTTCTCAGTTGGAATTACTAAAATGGGGAGAGTTCTCCAAAGATAGCGGCTAACATCCCCATTATAAGTCATACACCACTGAATTCACCCACTTAGTACCTGAAGTTCAGAATACTTTTGAAATTTTGGAAATTAGCTTCTTCCTGTTGCCTGTTTGGAGAATACTTTGAAACAGCAAACAGTCAATAATCAATTTTCAACTAGTGTTGTATTTCTAAGAGATGGACGGACCAGTCCAGGATATTTGGAACAAAATGGATTGGAGGAGATGGATTCTAGATTTTTATTTGTTTGTTTATTTATTTGGTTTCTTGAGACAGAGTCTCTCTGTGTAGCCCTGGCTGTCCTGGAACTCACTCTGCAGACCAGGGTAGCCTCGAACTCACGGAGATCCACCTGCCTCTGCCTCCCGAGTGAATGCCGGGATAAAGGCATCCACCACTACTTAAATTCTAGCAAGTTCTAGAATTTAAAAGACTTTGTTCTGGACCTCATGACCAACCTGTACAACAGAGAGGAAACTATTAAGTCGAGGCCAGGTCGTGGTTGTGTACATTCAGGAGGCTGGGCAGACAGTTCAAAGCTAGTCTCAGTAGCCTCAGGCTACATATGAGCTCTTGGGTAGCAAAAACCCTGATTTGAAATCAACGTCTGTGATGCCCAAGGCCAGGTTCCATCCCAGCACCTCCAAATAAGGGAGTTTTCAAGCAGCAGTCAGCCAGGCAGGAAACGGGGCAACGAGAAACTGGGTCTGGCGTTCAGGGGCTTCATAAGATGGACCCAGAGCTCAACTGTCATCTGAGAAGTCTTGCTGGGTAGCGCTCGCCTTTATCCCAGCACTCGGCAGGCAGCAAGGCCGTCTCTGAGTTCAAGGCCAACCTGGTCCACGGAGTGAGTTCCAGGACAGCCAGTGCTACCCAGAGAAAAACAAAACACAAACAACTCACACTCACACACACTCGTGTCTTGGGAATGGACGCATTTACAAGTAGGGAATTATGAGGAGGAAAGGACACAGAACGGGGCCACGGGGATAATAAGTCTTCCGTCCTGTCAGGGCTGAGGAGACCAAGGCTCGCACACCTCAGAACTCAGCCGCGAGAGGTCAGGCTCGCGGATCCTGCAGTCCCTCAGGAGACCCCGGTCCCCGAGAGCCCGGCTACTCCAGGCACCTCTGGGCGTGACCCACCTCAGCCGCAGGACCCGCGTGGTCCGCAGGGGGCCTCCTGCGCACGCGCACTCCCGCGACCGTTGGCGGGGGCGGAGCCTGCCGGGACCTCCGCCCTCCGTCACCAGGGCAACCAGTCCCACCGGCACCACTTCAGTGCAGCTCGCTGTTGTTATTTAGTCCAAGGACGTTAAAAAACAAAAGATTAAATTCTGCTGATGGGGATGCGAAATAGCACTGTAAACTTTGGAAACACTGAGGTAGAACCCTCACAGGGCTAATTCCAAGAGAACTGAAAACATGCATCCACAGAAAAGCTTGCACATGTAAGCTCAAGCTATTGCTCATAACTGTCCTGCCGTGAACGCCTTAGTGTCCGACTAGCGTCAAACAGCCGTGGTATAGCAACGCAAGACAACACAATAGTCTTCAGATTAAAAAGAGAGTGCTAGCACCTTATGGATGGCTCTTGAGAGCACTGTGCAAGCTGAAAGACACAAAAATCACGTGTGGTATGATCCAGGATAGACAAACGTGTACTTGAATTTGTGATTACCTAAGACTTGGAAAGGGACCAGAAGAGAAAGTGACTGATACTGCGTAGGGATTTTTTTCTCCCTAAAATTGTGGTAAAAATACAGAATAACAGAATGTACCATTTTAGCCATTCCTTTTTTTTTTTTTTTTTTTTTGGTTTTTCGGGACAGGGTTTCTCTGTGGCTTTGGATCCTGTCCTGGAACTAGCTCTGTAAACCAGGCTGGTCTCGAACTCACAAAGATCCGCCTGCCTCTGCCTCCCGAGTGCTGGGATTAAAGGCGTGTGCCACCACCGCTTGGCCATTTTAGCCATTCTTGAGTGGAAGCTAAGTGGCATTAAGTTCACACTGTCGGGAAACTACGACACCATTTCCAGTACTTTTTTCATCTTCCCCAAACTTGGTACACATTTAGCTTTTTCCCAAGCGCCTGTCAATAACCTTGTTCTGGCTTCTTGAAATTGGCTACTCCGGTACTCAAAAATGGAATCATACATACAGCCTTTGTTGTCTTGGGCCTTTTTGCATAGGCAAGCTTTGAACTCACAATTTTGCCTCAGCTTGCAAGTACAGGCCTATAGATATATTTCACTATATCCAGCTGATAGTGCATTCCTAAACAGATGAGTTGTATAGTATGAGAATTAAAGGTCAATAAAAGTTTTTACCAAACAACAAAACCACTAAAAATGGTGCTGGCTTAAGTGTACTACTTGGCATAGCAACCAGGGAAAAGGTTTCACTCAGGAGGAAATAACTAAATAGCGTATGTATAATATTAAGTTGGGGGGCTGGAGAGATGGCTCAGAGGTTAAGAGCACTGACTGCTCTTCCAGAGGACCCGAGTTTAATTCCCAGTAACCACATGGTGGCTCACAGCCATCTGTAATGAGACCTGGTGTTCTCTTCTGCCCTGTAGGCAGAACACAGGCAGAACACTGCATACATAATAAATCTTAAAAAAAAGTTTTAAAAAAATACTAAGTTGGGGGCGTCACCCCAGCCCTCTAACACCCCTATAAACAAGAAGTCTGGGATGATTGGAAGCCCCTGGCCTGGGCGTTGTCCTGGTCTGGACTCCAACTCCCAGCCTGCCAAGCGGTGACCCCTCCCCCAGGAAGGGTCAGGACCACTCCCACAGGCTATTTAGGCTCTGGCTGGACATGTGGTTTCGGGTTTGCTTTGGGCTCCTCTTCCTGCCATGGTGTCTAGATCCACTCAAGAGTGCTGCATTTATTAAACACAGGCATTTTAATTCGGTCTACTCTGGTTTGATTAGAGCTCTCTGCGGAGAGGCTTTTACTAAGATTAAGCCAAACAGTATGTCCCACATACTCAATTCATGTACCAGCACATTTACTTTTACCCTAACAGTATCCCTTTTCCCTCCCCAGCTATTTTACCTATCTGGACTTTTGTTTTCCTTCAAATTAAATATTTAATCTTTGTCCTTATCCACCTCACTTCTCTTTCACTCTTATTAACTAACGTCTGAGTCTACTCCATACCATCCTCGTTATTTGCCAAGTTCCTACAGTCAAGGGGCAGTGCTGTTTACTGACTAGCATGACATTGTGCAGTGGGAATAAAAGCGTTGTGACTGCTTTCCCAGTCAATATCCTACTCAGGGAATAAAACAGAACTTATATCATGTACTTTGAGCACCAAGACTAAGGAATGATTTTTTGAACTCAATTCTACCATATTTCATTCCCACCTGATCATCAACCTGGGGAGAAGGCTCAGCAGTTAAGAGTGTTTACTGTTCTTGCAGTAAACTGAGAGAACTCAGGCTTGGTTTGCAGCATCCATGATGGATCCCAACCACCTGTAATTGATGCCCTCGTCTAGCCTCTGCAGGCTACTGCACCTATATGGTGCATATACAGTCACTTAATCTTGCACACATACTCATAAAGCTTATGGCTTCTAGTGAGACCGAGATAGATGAAATCCCAGAGAATGCAAAAACAATTGTATCCTGTGGGGCAATGGTCTTTTCTTCTGTCACTTGTATTATTTTTAATAAAATGCTGATTGGCCAGTAGCCAGGCAGGAAGTATAGGTGTGGTGACCAGGCAGGAAGTAGAGGCAGGGCAATGAGAACAGGAGAATTCTGGGAAGAGGAAACAGTCAGTCTGCAGTTGTGACCCAGCCTCAGAGGAAGCAAGATGTGGCTGCCTCACCGAAAAAGGTACCAAGCCACGTGTCTAACACAGACAAGAATTATGGGCTAATGTAAGTTATAAGAGTTAATAAGAAGCCTGGGCTAATAGGCCAATCAGTTTATAATTAATGTAGACCTCTGTGTGTTTATTTGGGACTAAATGGCTGTGGGACCTGGTGGGACAGAAAGCTCTCCAACAATTATAAATATGTTCAAAGACACATATTCTGAATGAAGTAAGAAAGGCAGTGGATAATATGAAAGACAAATTAAACAAAGAGAAACTATCTGAACTGTTGTAAAAGAAAACAGCAATTGAAGTAAACACGTGGAAAGTAAACACGTCCATTCGCAGCAACAGAATGGACAGCTCAAGGAAAGGACAGAACATCCGAGCTTGAAGACAAGGACAAGCCAACAAAGACAAAGATAAACTAGTAAAAAGGTACGGGTGGAAATTTCAAGATATATGTGACATCCAGAAAGACCAAATCTATGGCTATAGGTATAAAAGAACCACCTCAGTCTATAAGTACAAAAAGTTTTTCAAAAAAATCAAAACAGCCCAGTATTAGGAAAATGCCAGTTCAGCGATAGGAGGGACTCAGGACACCAAAACAATAGATGAAACCTCCCCTCCTCATGTTAAAACACTGAATTAAATGAACTAACATATAAAATGTACCAAGACAGAAACGCTAAGCCTATAACATATATAGGTAGGCACATCAGAAGAATAGCAGATTATTCAAGTAAACTTTAAAACCCAGGAGGGCCTGGGCAGACAGATGCATTTCAAGCTCTGAACAACAACCGTCAACCAGGCTACTGTACTGTGGTGGTCCCCACAGGCTCATGTATTTGGATACCTGGTCTCCACATGGTGGAGCTCTCTGGTGAGGTTGTGGAATGTTGAGGATATGTAGCCCTGCTGGAGGAAGTATATCATTGGGTGTGAGCTTTGAGGGTTTGTGCCACATCCAGTTCCCTCTCTACTTCCTGTGTGCAGCTGACAATATGGCCAGCTAGCTTCCGCTCCTACTTCCCTGCCTCCCCACCACGATTGACCCTCTCTCTGGAATGTTAAGCCAATATAAATTTTCCTGCAAGTAGTCTTTGGTCATGGTGCTGTATTACAGAAACAGAAAAGTAACTGATACATAGATATTTAGCAACGTTGTCTCTCATAATGGAAGAAGAACCAAAAAAATTCCCATGATAAAAATAGGCTAACGGAACTGAATGTCCACTAAGCCAGCTCAGCAGAAAATACATTACAAAATCTTTCTGACCAAAGGGAAAAATGAACCCACCTCTGCAGTCCCAGGAAAGATAACACATGTTAGGATAATACTTAAACGAGAGAAAAAGAGGGAAAACACCAAACACCACAAAATCAACATACAGCTTTTAAAATTAACTGAATATTAACAGTCTCGATCAAAAGACCAATCAACTGCATCAAAAAGCAGACATTATGTTTTAGTTCTATCAACTGGACTTGGTGGGTTAAGAAAAGACGTGAAGTTGGGAAAGGAACATGTGTGTGGGCAAGTTTGGGGGAGGGAGGATGTTAGAGTCGGGTATGGATGAGGTCAAAATACATTGTATGCATGTATGACATTCTGAAGGAATCAATATAAATTTTAAAAAATCCAGGTAACTGGTGAAATCATCCAGCTACTGGACCACCCATCAAAAGTTACCTCAGATTCTTTTTCTTTTGTACTTGAGCTAATGTTCTCAATTAAGATTAACAATCAGGGCTAGAGAGATGGCTCAGTAGTTGAGAACATTTGTCGCTCTTCCAGAGGACCAGAGTTCAGCACCCATGTCAGATAGTTCACAAGTGCCTGTATCTCCAGTCTCAGGAGACCTGACCCCCTTTCTGGTCTCTGATAACACCTGCATACATGTGGTGTATATATACATAAACATTAAAGTCTTTAAAGTTAATAGATAAACAAATATTAGTGATCAACAGCAATAGATCATTAACACAGTAAACTAATGTGTGCATATATGCATACATACATGCTGGGAACCGAACCCAGGACCTTGGGGATACTAGGCAAGCACTCTGCCACTAATCAATACCTACAGATCATATGCTGTAACTAAAAAACTATGACTACATTTACTGTGCATGTGTATTCATGCCAGAGCACACGTGGATGTCACAGGATAACTTGTAGGTGTCAATTCTCTTTCATCATGTAGGTCCTGGGTCTCAAACTCAGTTCGTCAGGCATGTGGCTAGCATTATGATTGCTGAGCCATCCTACTGGCACATCAGCTGTGATTATTGACTCATTGCTACCATTGGATCACAGAAAAACCTAACAGCTAGGCTGTATTTACTATTTAAAAGGAACTGAAAAAGACCAACAGTGATTCCAGTTGGCCATTTGTGTGGTCTGCGGTACTGTATTTCAACCTTCTGCATTCCACGAGTTAACTATTAAAACATAAAAACATTTATATATTGACAACTCTTTGTAGATGTTCCCACAAATATTTAACCAAAACTAAAGTAGAAATACTGAATACCTCTCTTTATTAATTGCTCAGAGTATAGTGGGTATGAGAAACAATGAACCCGTGAAATACATTCTGGCAAGAGAGAATTTATAATAAAAAGTTAGATGTCACTTGGAATACAGAGAGGATTTGTGAAATCACCAAACGTGTCTGGTTCCAGTGGGCAGGGCTAAGGAGCGGCTCACCTTACTGCCTTAACCTGTAACCAACCACAATGTGAACATCAGTTACTTTTTGACTGTAGGATTCTTTGAGCACTTCACTGCTGTAGAATGACTCTCAGGAACTTTGCTTTTTTTTTGTGTAGTGTTAATTTAAGTTATTCCCTACTGTCGCAATTTGGTCAAATTTTCAAAAACTGTATTTGAAGACAGTGTAGCATTTTCCTATCTTAGTTCATTTACTTGTATAAAAGTGAACATTAAAGAATAGAAAAACATTTTCAATTTTTACATTTGTGTATGGGGTGCAGCAGACAAATGTCTGGTGGTCAGCAGACAACTTATGAAAGATGGTTCTCTCCCACTCTGTGCGTTTCATTGACGGAAATCAGGTCATCAGGCTTGGTGGCAAGTGTCCTTACCTGCTGAGCTACCCTGCCCACCCTGAAAAGTTATCTGCATACAGGTCTGTTATCCGCTAAGGAATGTGTCTGAAAGACGGCAAATGAACAGTTATGGAATCTGTCAAGCACCTACAAACGTGACGTAAATGAGATAAACCTCCAACTGGAATTCTATCAGCGAAGTGAAGAACAATTTTTCTTATATTATTTTAATAAATATGAAAAGTAGGAAAGAATCCACATATTTTTAAAACTTGAAAGTTTTACTTGTATTCATTTTGTGTGTACATGTGAGGATGGGCACCATGTGCATGCCTGGTGCCCGAGGAGACCAGAAGGTGGCCGGAGTCCCTAGGACTGTAGCCAAGCTACTTTGAGTCACCAGGTGGTACTGGGAACCAACCCAGGAGGACCTTTGCAAGAACAGCAAGTGCTCTTAACTTTGGATTCTGCTCTCTAACCCCGCCCAATATTCTTATACATATCCCAGGTGTTACCACTCTTTTGCCTGTTAATTCCTTTGACATAATGTGACTTATTTCAAGATAACTCAGACCCCAGAAACTCATGATATGGCTTCATATTACTGTGTTCTCAATGGTTGTGTTCCCACAAAACTCATGGGTACAACAAATTCCCTAGGAAAATACTGGAGGAGGGACTTTGGGGAAGTAAAGGCAATTGCCCGCAGGAAACTAAGAGCCTCTCCAACCTCACCAGGCTACAACAGGGAGACCCCCAACTATTGAAGAGGCCTCCTCCTAGCAACAAACCTTTACTGCCCGGAGGAGAATGATCTGCAACAAAACAAGGAAGTAAAAGTTACCTTAAGAGGCCAGTGGCTACAAGAACAAAATCTTACTTCAAGGAGTTGTAATTAACAAGTCATAATCCCAGTTTGAGGAGGTCAAGCAAAGAGGATCTTGAGTTTGAGGCCAGGTTGGATTACACTGAAAGACATCCCATTCCTAAAAACAAGCAGGCAAGCTGAGCTAACTTCCGACTGTAGCTTGTCCTCATTTAGACCTTTAAGATTGTTTCTGTAGTTAGTATGATACAGTCACTGTTCAAAAGGCAGATAGTTAATAAAAGACTCACAGGATGGGAGAAAAGAAACTTGGAACTTTGTTTCCTGACCCATATATGTCAATATAAAATAACCCGGTAATTCATGTCTGCCCAAATAATTTGACTAAGATTTATAGTTTTTCTCTCTTACACACACTCAAAAATCACTTTGGGGCTAGACAGATGACTCGGTGGTTAAGAGCACTGACTACTCTTCCAAAGGATCTAGGTTCATTTCCCAGCACCCACAGAGCAGTTCACAACTGTCTGTAACTCCAGTTCCAGGGGACCTGACACCCATGGCAAAACACCAATGTACATAAAAGAAAAATAAATTAAAAAAATCAGAAATATTGAAAAAAATAATTCACTTTAGTGATGATTACTGTAACCATTTCTAATTTTAATTTCAAATAACAGAAATTAAGGTGTTGATCATTAATCTTTCTGATAATTTTATTATACTACATAGATCTGTATTTCTTGTGATCCAGGAAACATTAAAAATCTAAAATTTCTTCTTAAAAATACAATATTGCACTTTATTTTTTTGGCAATTTAATTGAGGGATATTTGAGTAAAAAAAACATACATGTACAATTTTTGTCTTGATTTATAATCAACAAAAAACTCTGTGTAAAGTAGAGCTTACAGAAGTGCCCCAATCAAATATGTACAGTGTAGACAGAACATTTCATCTGTAAGGAGGTCCAGTGTCTTGCTAGAAATATTACCTGCCAAAGCCAAGCGCTGCCAGTCCCAATTATGCTGACCACATCTAAGCCAACAGGTATTGGTGAGAAACTCTTCTGTGATGTTTGTCGAGATAACACATACAAAGGAAGTTTGTTCTTAGAGCAGCTGAGCTCATGATACTGTTCCCTAAAGGACCTGAAAAACTGTCCTCTGGGAACTGGGATCCCAAACTAAGCACCCCCTTTTAAATAGTTTCTCTGTATCTAACATTACAGATGTACATGCTAGTTGACATGTGATTTTAGGTCAGCTTTCTGTACTGTGCATGAGGATACTAGGGGAAGGTGGGCACTTTAGACATAGAGAATACTCTTGCTAGCGTTCATGAGGCCGTGCGTATGTGACCCGTGACTACCAAATGAATAACTACCAAATGAATAACACTGAACATGTATCTGCTAAATTACTGTTACCTTTCGTTACAGTGCAGTAGGTGACATACATTTACAGTGACCCAGATTTGCTATTTTATTTTTTAATTCGTAATTAGGTAAACATTATAGAAAGCCACTTTTTTTCCTGTCATTTAAAAAACTTGATCAATTAGGAAGGCAGTTTTGAAATAGCTATTTGCAAAAACAGACACCAAGGTTTAGACCTACTCAATGGTGTACTAAACCTTCAAAGAGTCAAAAGGAATATAAATAGAAAACATTTATAATATAAATATATGACAGACATTTATTTTTGGCACCACTAAAAACATCTGGCAGCATTTTATACTTCTCATCTCCTTGGGGATTCCAAAAACTCCTATCCATTAAATACTTTCTTCTCCTCAAGAGGAACATGATGCATGGGTGAGAACTGAGTATTTCAAAAGCAAAGACCTCTTTTTGTTTTGTCTTACAGGGGCTGCACATGAGTAGCTGTCAACCTGCCTTTGCATTTGACTCCTACCAAGAAGCAAATTTTAAACAGTGACGTCATCTTAAACTACCATGTACCATTTGCATAGTTCTGCTATGATAAAAGTCATAGAAGTATAAAGATATTAATGCATCTTATCTTAGCTGTAACAGACTATTAACAACAGTCTATCTTGGATGTGTTAGTGTAAACTTAACAGGAAAAAAACAGTCAATAGCAAAAAGTTATCTTTAAAAATAGGTTAATGCTAAGAATAATAGCTTTAAAGTTTTGTTTAAAAATAAGCTTAATAAACAACAATACAAATCAGTTCAAAACTCAGCTCTTTGAAATGCCCTATTTCTTGCTTACAGCAGAAAATACGTATTTCATAGTTTTCAACATTACATGTAAAAATGAGGCACTGTTATACATAGTTGAGTATATTCACACGAATCGGTGTTTCCATCTCCTCCATAGGCTTGAATTTGCCCAACGGTTTCTGAACGTCAAACTGTTCACAAAAACAAGTCTTCTGAAGGAGGGGCGTAAGAAAAACCAACAAATGCATCATCTGCCTCCAGAACGCTGGCATTCACTATAGAGTAGTCAGAAGACACGCACACAGAATAGGGGACCGCCTCTTCTGTGAAGACTGTGTCGAAGTTCCTGATATCATCTGGTCCGGCCTAAAACACCAAAAGCATAGAAATCATTCACCTTAGCTTTCTTTTCATTAACTTAGTTCATTGAAATGTCTTCATGACTTTGCATATTTTCCCCGACAAGCGTTGATTTCCCCTACTTTATTATTCTGCTATCCCTGCCCCACTTTTATTATTAAGGTGAGATTTGTCTATTTTAAGAAGTGAAAAGTTGGGTGGTGGTGGTGGCATACGTCTTTAATCCCAGCACTCAGGAGGCAGAAGCAGGTGGATCTGTGAGTTTGAGGCCAGTGTGGTCTACAAAAGCTGGTTCCAGGACAGGCTCCAAAGCTACAGAGAAACCCTGTCTCAAAAAACAAAACAACAACAAAAAAACAAAACAAAAAAAGAAGTTAAAAATTTTACTCTTAAGTAGGGAGAGTAGTGATAAGGGTAAGAAAGACCAGTATAGCAGCGTTGCCTATGTGTACACACACACACACACACACACACACACACACACACACACACACACACGACTCCACCTTTTTCTCTAGACATCACCATCCCTATGCACAGAAAACAAGGCTCAGGGAGATCTCCAGGGCAGCATTTTGCTTTGCACTTGCCTGTTCAGTTTAGCAAGTTTAGATGGGTGATGCTTTCTAATGGAGAAGTGAGGCTGTTTTAAGAAAAGTGAAAGGTGGCTCTTTTACTCTACAAAGATGGTCCTCAAGCTCTTGGTGAGGCTACCCTTAGCTGTCAAGACCTGAGGGATCAGCCAATGGGAAAGTAAGCAGAGCAAGGTAAAGGCTTAGCTCCAAGGCAGTGTTTCTCCTGTGAACCTTCCCTTTAGCTAGGTTTACAGACAGGAATTGAGATGCAAACTCAGATGCTGGGCTTGTAAAAGGCATGCTAAACCTCCAGGCTATTTCTGCTCTACAAGGGAGAGAAGGAAATCCTTCATGCCCAGGTCAAGAAGTCCAACTGAAGTCCAACAAAGACAGGGACTCAGGGCAGAGAAAATAACCCCTGGATGTCAGTTAGCCCTGTAAATCTACAAATCAATCAGTGAACAAACAGGGAATGAACTCGGAATGCTAAATTCTCCCATATAAGAAAATCTCCCTCAGAGTACAAAGTTCTCTAGGGTTAAGGACTTTGGAATTAAAAGGGACTGAAGAGATGGCTCAGTGGCTAGGAGCACTGGCTGTGGTTAGACCCAGCTTAGCTCTTCCTCACCAGCTCTCAGTCTTCCAGTCCATCTCCATCCCTGAGTCAGGGAAACACAAGCACCCCTTAGGGTCCACGCTGGGCTGTGACTCCCTTGATCTTTCCTGCCTCTTACACTCTTTCCAGATTTACTCTTAGATCTGCAGCAGGAGTCCCTCTTCCCTGAGGGCTCCACCTTTCAGAGCAGACCCAGCTTAGCTCTTTCTCACGGACCCTCAAAGCCTTTCCTCCAAGGCCATTCCTTTCGGTCACCCCCGACTAGCCAAGGGACTCTCTGACAGAGACCCCACAGTCATCACATTTGCTCAGGATCCAGAGAGGGCAACAACAACCAAAGAACAGAACTCTGACCCAGCAGAGCCAAGAGCATATAGTGACACCAAGAAGCACCTCAGACACTGTACCTTGGATGCTTAGATCCCAGCACAAAAACACAAACACAAACAGCAAAGACAATCTGTCTCCACCGAAACACAGCAGGCCCTGGAAAATGCATATGGTGGATGTACAAGTCAAGGACTTGTCCAAGTACAAGTCAAAATATCAATTATGAATATAAGAACCTTAAAGAGGATATGACTAAATCCCTTAATATAATCTGTAAAAATGCAAACAGTTCAATGAAATAATGAAAACAACTCCAGACACGAAATTAAAATTTAACAAAGAAATAGAATCACTAAAGAAAACCCAAATTGAAGTAAGTCCATAAATGAAATGTTTAGGATGTCAAACAAAATCCTCAGAGGTAAGTTCCATCAAATGTTGTGTAATGGTTTCTTCCAGTACTGAAACATTCCATCCAACAGGGAAACTCCTTAAGCAGGAAGGTAAACAACTCAAAATAGCTTCAGGAAGTCCCTGAAACTGACCAAATTCAGTAGAGCCCCCCCCCCAATAAAGAAGCCAAGGTGCAGAAAAGATGTGGAGACCAGACAAGTCGCCCAGAAGCAGCAGAAAGAAACCAGCCAGCTTGCCTTATAGAGGTTTGATCAACTGAGCCTCTGGAAGGCATGCTCTCCAACCTGTTGAGTGGCCTGCAGGCTGTGCAGTGCAGTGTGCTCCAGGGTTCCCAGATTATGTGAGATGTCACCCATACTGGAGTGAGCTTTAGTGATATAGCTATCTTTGAGTCATTTATGCTCCTGTAAGTAACCCCAATAGAACATAATGCCTCACCAAGGTGGACTTTGGTGGCATCTTTAGTTTTGTCTCTCATGGGCTCCCTGTCTGGAGTAAGTAGATGTGTGTGTTGCACCTCCCCAGGAGAAGCCTTGTTACACAACACAAACATAATACAAAACATGGAAGAAAGAATCTCAGGGGTTGAAGAGAAGGTAGAAGAAAGGATCAGCTCTGTCAAAGAAAATGTTAAACCTAATATATATATACACATACATACATACAGGCAGAAAACATGCAAGAAATACGGGACACTACAAAAAGACCAATTTACAAATAAATATGGATAGAGGGAGAAGAAATTCAAGTCAAAGATACAAAAAATATTTTTTAACAAAAATCATAGAAGATGATTTCCCCAATCTAAAGAATAAGGGTAGAAGCCAAGTGGTGGTGGCACACCCCTTTAAAGCAGACGTAAGTGAATCTGAATTCAAGGCCAGCCTGGTCTACAGAGTGAGTTCCACGACAGTCATGGCTACACACAGAAACCCTGTCTCCAAAGCCAAACCAAACCAAAAGACTGCAGTGAAAGGAAGAGGTGCCTGAGACTTGCATTGTGACGGAATATGTGGTCAGTTTTGGAGACTGTTTGTTCCATGAGGTGCTGAGTTGTTCTTTTTATGTTTGTCTTCAACAAATGGTGCTGGTATAATTGGATGTAAGCATGTAGAAAAATGCAAATAGACCCATATCTATTACCCAGTACAAAACTCAAGTGGATCAACGACCTTAACATAAAACAAGATACATGGAACCTAGTAGAAGAGAAAATGGGGAATAGCCTGAACTCATTGGCACAGCAGACCACTTCCTGAACAGAAAACCAGTAGCCCTGTTACTAAGATTGAAAATTAGTAAGTGGGGCCTCATGAGACTAGAAAGCTCCTATAAGGCAAAGGACACTGCCAATAGGACAAAACAGCAGCCTACAGAATGTGAAAAGATTTTCAACAACCCCACATCTGAGAGGACTAATATCAAAAATATAAAGAACTCAAGAAACTAGTAGCAACAAACGAAATAATACAACTTAAAAGACGGGCACAAGCCCAGCAATGGTGGCGTACACCTTTAATCCCAGCACTTAGGAGGCAGATGCAGACGGAGCTCTGAGCTCAAGGCCAGCCTAGTCCACGTAGCAAGTTCCAGAACAGCCGGGACTGTTACACAGAGAAACCCTGTCTCGAACCCCCCCCAAAGGGGAGGGGCTACAGATCTAAACAGAGAATTCAACAGAAGATTCTCAAATGGCTGAGAAAGACTTAAATAAATGTTCAACATTTTTATCCATCAGGGAAATACAAATCAAAACTACTCTGAGATTCCATCTTATACCTGTCAGAATAGCTAAGATCAAAACACAAGTGACAGCTCATGCTGGAGAGGATGTGGAGTAAGGGGAGCACTCCTCCACTGCTGGTGGGAGTACAAACTTGTACAGTCACTTTGGAAATCAGTGTGGCGGTTTCTCAGAAAACTGAGAACCAACCTACTACAAGACCTGGCTATACCACTTCTGGGTATATATCCA
This sequence comes from Ondatra zibethicus, assembly GCA_004026605.1. NCBI lineage: Eukaryota > Metazoa > Chordata > Mammalia > Rodentia > Cricetidae > Ondatra > Ondatra zibethicus. Next base: position 18,012 of record PVIU01021861.1, read on the forward strand.
AAAGACACCTGCTCAACTATGATCACAGAAGCTTTATTCAGAATAGCCAGAAACTGGAAACAATCTAGATGTTTCTCAACCAAAAAATGAATAAAGAAATTGTGGTACATTTACACAATGGAGTATTACTCAGCTATTGAAACAAAGACATCATGAAATTTGTAGGAAAATGGATGGAACTAGAAAAAAAATCATCCTGAGTGAGGTAACCCAGACCCAGAAGACAAACATGTATGTAATCACTTGTAAGTGGATATCAGCTATAAAGCAAAGGACAACCAGGTGACAACCCACAGATCCAGACAGGCTAGGTAACAAGGAGGATTCAAGGGGGGGATGCTTGGATCTCTCTGGGAAGGGGAAATAGAAGAGATGTTGTGGGTGGACTGGGGTGGGTAGGGATGGGAACAGGAGGGATCAGGTGTGTGGGTAGAAGGAAAGGGTACTGGGAAAGACCACTGGAATACTGGAGTACTGAGGGGAGTTTGGGGGGTGATGTAGAAACCTAGTGAAGTTGAAACTCCCTAGAATCTATGAGAGTGACTCTAATGAAGTCTCCTAGTAAAGGGGACACAGAGCCTGAACTGGCTGCCTTCTGTAACCAGACAAGGCTCCTAGTACTGGAACGGAGGCATTAACCCAACTGGAGGCAGCATGGTCCAGAGAACCAGGACAGAACCAAAACTGGCAAAAGAAAAAAAAAGGGCAATGAAATGGTTCCTAATGACATTCTCCTATGCTCACAGGTTGGTACCTAGCCCAACTGTCATCAGAAGAGCATCATATAGCAACTGATGGGAGCAGATACAGTGATCTACAGTCAAAAACTAGGGTGGAGCCAGGAAGAAGAGGGGGAGGAAGAATTGTAGGAGCCAGAGAGGTTGAAGATACCGTGAGAATACAGCCCACAGAATCAACTAATCAGGACTCAACTAGGGGCTCACAGAGACTGAAGCAACAGTCACAGACCCTGTATGGATTTAAACTAGGTCCTCTGCATATAACTTATAGTTGTGTGGCTTGGGTTCTTGTGGAGCTCCCAACAATGAGTGAGCTGTCTCTGACTCTTGCCTGCACTTGGGACCCCTTTCTTCCTACTGGGTAGCTGTGTCCAGCCTTGATATGAATGTTTGCGCTGAGTCTTATTGTATCCTGTTAGGCCATATTTTGTGGATATTCCTGGAAGGCCTGCTCTTTTCTGATGGGAAACATAAGAGTTATCTGAAAGAAAGAGGAGGTAGGTAGGGGGAGGGACTGGGAGGAGAAGAGGGAAGAGAAACTGCAGGACAAGATATATGAAAGAATAATAATAAAAAAGGTGCATATCAAGGTACAAGAAGCATACAGAACACCAAACAGGGAGACCCAGAAAAGAAACTTCCCACAGCACATAATAAAATGCTAAATGTTTAGAAATAAAGAAAGGATATTAAAAGCTACAATGGAAAAAAATAAAAGTAACATATAAAGGCAAGCCTATTAGAATTATACCTAACTTATCAACAGAGATTCTGAATGCCAGAAGGGTCTGGATGAGTGTTCTAAAATTCTTTAAGAGACAACAAGATGCCAGCCCAGACTACTATACCCAGCAAAACTATCAATCATAATTGACAGAGAAAGAAAAAATTCCAAGCTAAAACAAAATTTAAGCAATTTCTATCTACCAATCTAGCCCTATAGAAGGCACAGAGAAGTCAAGCTGGCACTAACTAGAGCCTTCACCCTTACTAAACTTTCACAGCACTAAAAGGTACTCTGTACACTATTGAAGAAGAAAGGCAATCATCAATATATTCTAGCTACAAATGCTGCAGTCCACAATAGTGATTTGCTTGCAAGATATATTGGTGTAATAGTGGTACAAATGTTATGGGAGCAACCTACCATTCTGATTGAATTTAAGGCTCACTCCATGAGATGGAATCCATACTCGACACTGCAACAGTGTCCAAGAATTTGAGACTAGGGGCTGGAGAGATGGCTTAGTGGTTAAGAGCATTGCCTGCTCTTCCAAAGGTCCTGAGTTCAATTCCCAGCAACCACATGGTGGCTCACAACTATCTGTAATGAGGTCTGGTGCCCTCTTCTGGCCTGCAGGCATACATGCAGACAGAATTTTGTATACATAATAAATAAATATTAAAAAAAAGAATTTGAGACTAAGTAGGTAATGGGAAAGGTAATACTATTATTATGGGAAATACTAATACTAGGGGAAAATGTAATACTACTATTCTGCTAAAGGAACATATCAATAAAATGACTCCTGATAACATACTGCTATATCCAAAGATAGTGCTTTTCTCAGCCATCAGAGAAGCTTCTTCTTGCAGCAGATGGGCACTAACAAAGAAACTCACAACCGGACTGTGTACAAAGAGTTAGAGACTTTGGAGCACTCAGTCCTAAATGAGATGTCTTCATCAAAGCCCTCCCTGAAGGCTCAGGGATCTGTGTAGAAAAGGAGGCAGAAAAACTGTAAGAGTCAGAGGTGAAGGATGTCTACAAGGAAACACTGTCTTCCTGACACAAGACTGAGCAGAACAAACTCAGTGGTATTTGGCAGACTTTCTGTTTCGTTTTGCTTTTGGCATTTTCTTTTTTGGTCTTTGGTTTCATTTTGATTTTCATTTGTTCCATTTGTGTGTACATGCATGCACACATGCATGTACTTTGCTTTTTTGTTTTGTTTTTTTGGTTTATTTTCTTATTTTTTGAGACAGGGTTTCTCTGGGTGGCTCTGGCACTCCTGTAGACCAGGCTGGCTTTGAACTCAGATATCCATTTGCCTCTAACTCCTGAGTGCTGATATTAAAGGTGTGCACCATTAAACCCAGCTGAATGTGTGTAGTTTTTTAAAGGGAGGGAGAATATAAGGTTGGGTAGGTAGGAAGGCATGGAGGATATGAGAGAAAACATGATCAAAGTATATCCTATTTTAAAAAATTATAATAAAAAATAGCACAGGCTGTTCTTCCAGAGGAACCGGGTTCAAGTCCCAGCGCTTATATGGTGGCTTACAACAATCTGTAACTCCAGTTCCAAGAGATCTGACACCCTCTTTCGGCCTCCATTAGCACTGTATGCACACGGAATGTATGCATGCACATACATTCAGGCAAAATCTCAAGAAAATTGAAAAGAGAGTATATCAGTATTGCAGAGGACCCAGGTTTGGTTCCCAGCATCTACATTAGATGGTTCACAATGGCCTTGAACTTCAGTTCCAGGGGATTTAATGCTCTCTTCTGGCAGGGATGCATGTGGTACTCATATGCACACTCAGACACACGTGTATGCACGCACACACACATATACACAAATAAAAAATAAACAAAATTTTAAAAATAATTTCAGAGGGGCTGGAGATATGGCTCAGAGGTTAAGAGCACTGGCTGCTCTTCCAGAGAATCCAGGTTCAATTCCCAGCTACCGCATGGCAGCTTAAAACTGTCTGTAACTCCAGTTACAGGGAATCTGACACCCTCACACCAATGCATATAAAATAAAATTAAATAAGTGATTTAAAAAATAATTTCAGAGCAGAAGATTTATCTCAGTGGTAGAGCCCCTGCTTAACAACATCAGTCTCCAGCATATCAACGTACTCAAAACACATAGACATAAACCAGTATGAAACATACCAAAAACCATCATCACATTCTGAGCATGAGAGGTGTCAGCTACAATTCCTTATATGATTACCTTCTTCCTATATGCCTGTTTCCTCTTCAGTGAAGTAAGAATGGGGATTGAGCCTCTCTAACCCCAAAGTGAAAATCAGGACAAAAACTATCCTTACCAGAGTAGTCATTTTTGAAAGCATCAATTCTGAACTACAGAAAATAAGTCAGAATACAAATACTGTTGTGTCGGAAGATGTAAAGTATACAGCTATTATGCACAGAATCTGACTTTTAGCCAAGCCAGAGTACAGAAAATCACATTTACTTTTTGAAATAATGTCCTTATCCCTCTATGTTTCATAGCAACATCAAATGAGGAGATTTGGGCCGGGGAATGGCTCACTGGCTGAGTGCTCGCTCTGTAGACAGAAGAACCTGTGTCCCACTGTGTATCATTGCAGCACTGGGGGGGAGGGGGAGTGCAGGCAGCCAAACCCTGGTCAGCGGCTCAGCCTCATTTCAGACCAGTGAGAGCCTTTGTTTCAAAACACAAAATAAAATTGATGATGCCCAAGGAATGACACCAAGGATTTCCTATGGCCTTCACAGGGATGTGCACTCATGTGCATGCACACCTATGCCAACACACAACAACAATGACTTTGGAATCCCACCCCATGCAAACATACAATAACAATGACTTTGGAATCCCACCCCCATGCAAACCCGCAAAAATGACTTTAGAATCCCACCCCCATGCAAACACACAATAACAATGACTTTGGAATCCCACCCCCATGCAAACATACAATAACAATGACTTTGGGATCCCACCCCCATGCAAACGCACAACAACAATGACTTCGGAATCCCAACCCCCATGCAAACACAACAATGACTTTGGAATCCCACCCCCATGCCAACACACACGACGACTTTGGAATCCCACCCAGATTTGAATATTGACACTGTCACTTTTCAGCTGTGACCATCTGTCCATTTACTCATTTATAAACAGATACACTAATGAGAACATTAACAGTAGTAAGTTCACAACTCATCTGAGGAGCAGGTTATATACGATGACCAAATACAAAGTATATATCTATATGAAGAAAGCTACCAGAGGTTACTAACATTATTACTGACAATTTCTTTATTATTATATGCTAGTTTCTAAAATTTGACATGCTGCTAATTCTATCAAACACATCTCTGATAAGCTTCTTGTTTAAAAATGTATATTTAGGTAAACTACTTTCACTAGTTTAGCTGACATGAACATGACATTTTAATAACATTCTTACTATTTTCTAGAAAAGACATGACAATTTATATTCTCATTAAAAGATTTTGCTCAGGACTAAGGATACAGCTGAACTGATAAAAGTATTTGGCAAGCAAGCATGAGGATCCAAGTTCAGATCTCCAGGACCCATGTTCTAGGCAGAGCAGTGTTACACACGTGTGATTCCAGCACCAGGGAGGAGGGAGGCAGAGAGGGTAGATCCTTGCAGCTCACTGGCAAGCCAGCCCAGGTGAAATGAGTGCACTCAGTTCAGTGAGAGAACCTGCCTCAAAAACTAAGGTGGACAAGACTGTAGAGGATGCTTGGACCTTGGTGCGCGGACAGACAGACAGACAGACAGACAGACAGACAGACAGACACACACACACACACACACACACACACGGGTCACATGCATGCATACATAGATACCCTCACACAAATATGTACACAGACCACACACATATTTATTTGTCTCTGGAAAAACATTATTATCATTACCTGAATGTTGGTTTAGTATAAACAGAAATGATAATGGCTCCCTAGTGTCCATCTCTTTATTAAGATCACCCTTCTGATGTTTGCAAAGAAGCATTTCATGATTACTATTTATGAAGAAACTTCATCTAACCAGGATCTTTTTGGTCACCGTCAAGTTGTTGTCGTTTTCTTTCCTCCTTTTTTTCTTTGGTGGAACACTAGCAAGTCCTCTACCCCAAGCCAGGAGCCTCTCAGTGACAGATTGCAAAAATACTTTGGAACCGACCCTTCTGATTCCAATCAGTTTCGGGGGTCCATCTCCAAAATCACAGTTGTAGTTTTCACTATTTTAGAAAACTATGGACTTACCACATTAGGGTTAAATGGCGGTGGGATCTTTTTCTGTACAAGGTCAGTCCAGCTGAGTGATTCAAAAAAAGGATGATTCTGGATTTCAAGCTAGAAAATTAAAACAGTAGTTTTAGTAATAACAGAACTTAAGTACTCAACAAAGAATGTTACAAGGTTAGGCTATTTCCACTTCACCACCGTTTTTTAGTGGGATATTTCCTGGTCACACCCTGGAAAGACTAACTTAGAATCAGCCTCTCCTTCAGCAATGTGCCTGTCACAGGAAGTGCCCACAGGTGAAACAGGGCCAACAATCCTGTCCTGCATAGTTCATGGGTTTTTTTCAAAGACGAACATAAAAACATGGGAATGAAAGTGTTGTAGAAAGAATAAACCAGTACACAGGTATAAGTAACGAATATCTGAAAACACATAAAAAAAAAGTCAGCAGAGCCTTATGCAGTGGGCAGACATGAAAGCCAAGGCCAGGGCTCATCCATCCCCAAACACACCCACAAACCAGCACAGTCCTTGTTCCAGCTTTTTCCTGTCAGGGCTCTACAGAAGTTACAGGACTCTACCAACACAGTTTGGTGGGTTAAAAAAAGGTTTCTTAAGTCTGAAGTAGGCAAGTTTTTTTTTTTTTTTTAATGTTTTAGTTTAGTGTGTGTGTGCATGTATGTGTGTGCATGTGCCCACAGAGGTCAGAAGAGGTCTCAGATTCCTTGAGGCTGGTGTTACAGGTGTTTATGAGCTGCCTAGTGTATGTGTTGGGAATCAAATGCTGTTCCTTCCGTGGAGGAGCCGGCGCTCAGCCTCTGAGCCATTTCTCTGGTCCTGGGCAGCTCTTTTTGTCCTATCTGCTGGTACTCACAGTGTACAAAGTAAGCTTTTATTTCTTAAAACACATACACACACAGAGAAAATGAACCTCACTACTGAGGTCTGGAAGATACATAAGAATTAATCAGACAATAAATAAATAAAGAGAGAATATTCCAGATTAACATAAAAACCCTAAAGAGGTTAGTTAGGTCAAGCAAGTGAGAAAGTCCTGCAGCACAGAGAAGGAATATTCTTATTCATGTTCAGATTCTCTTTCCTCTCCTCTCCTCTCCTCCTTTCTCTCTGTCTCAGTCTCTCTCTCGCTCACACACACACACACAGGTGGTAAAATATGGACACTGGTAGGAAAGAGAAGTAAGGCCTGTTTCTCAGACTCCAGCCAGAAGAACCAAATGGAAAGTGAAGACATTTAATTTGAAAAGGAGCATACAGTATTGGCAAGATTTCAATTAAAAATGAAATTTAATATGAAAATTTTAGTTTTAGAGGATTTTTTTTGTATATATTGTGTGCTATAAGCTGGGGGAAATGCCTGGTGTTTTCTATCACTCTCTACCTTTTTTTTTTTTTGGGACAGGGTTTCTCTGCAGGTTTGGAGCCAGTCCTGGAACTAGCTCTTGTAGACCAGGCTGGTCTCGAACTCACAGAGATCCACCTGCCTCTGCCTCCCGAGTGCTGGGATTAAAGGCGTGCGCCACCACTGCCCGGCTATCATTCTCTACCTTAAGCTTAGAGACAGACTTTCACTGAACCTGGTGTTGATTCAACAAGACTGGCTGCTCAGTTCCCAAGACCCCTTTGCATCCACCCTCCAGTTTGGGGGTTATAGAAGCATGTACTCTGTACAGCTTTCACATGGGGCCTTGGATCCCACATGAGGGATCCCATGTGATGAATGTAGGCCTCACTCTTGCTCAGCAAACACTTTATGAACCAAGTCATCTCCCAAGCCCAGGATTCAACTTAGAACACGCTGTGACCAAGGTGCTCAAGTATGAAGACAGCACACACTGTCTAAGTCTACAGAGTTTGCAAGAGGGCTCTGGACTGAAGGGGTGAATGTGTGCTATGAAGACATGAAAGTAACGAAAGCCACCACACCAAGAAAGGGGTTTGAGGACAACCACAGGGCCCTACACACCTCGTGGGCCGAGGAAGACCTTGTAAGTTTATACAGCAGAGTAAGGAGGAGGGCCAGAAATACAGACGGGCAACAAGAGAGAAGTGGGAGCCCACGAGACGCCGAGAAATTCTAAGAGAAGCTGAGAAACACACGTGTTCATGTTTAAATACCAATTGGAAGTAAAACAGAAGGGAGCAGATATTTGTGCAGACAAAGCCACACACAGGTCTCTGGCAAAGGACTAGGGTGCAGGACATGGGTGGAGATGGACCTTTCCCAGGGCAACAGGAAGATGAGATAAGTGCAGACAGGCTAAGGTCACAGTACAGGGGTAGTAGCCACACTGCGCGCTGGCACCGCTCGAACCCCAATCTGAAACTTTTCTTCAGCGCTGTTCAGCAGCCCAGGATGCAACAGCCGGACGGACTTATCTAGTGTTGTCACCTCTGACAATGAGCTCAATGAAGGGATGGAGCAGCTGTGAGCAGGAGCAAGGTTGAGGGAGACAGTGACAGAGCCAGCCACTGATCTGCCAGCGGGAGGCGTGGGGGGGGGAGCAGCAGAGGCGCCTACTGTCCACACAGTTCAAGACTGAGGGAGACAGACAGTGGCAGAGCCAGCCACTGATTGGCCAGTGGGAGGCGTGGGGGGGGGGGAGCAGCAGAGGCGCCTACTGTCCACACAGTTCAAGTTAAAGGCTGAAAACAGGCTCCAAGAATTTCTGGAAAAGGAGTTGACAAGTTCATGTTTCTTACTAGTTTGTGACTTGCTGATGTGTTAACAAAATATTGATAACATGAGCAAACTGAGTTCCTTGATCTGAAACAATGGGCAGATTTCATAATTATCTCAAGGGGGTATCAGCAAATTCTCAAAAAAAAAAAAAAGAAATTTAAAGTTATTTTAAAGCAAAAGGTGTATCTTATACAGAAAAGTGGTACTTTAAAAAAATCCTTTTAGCTGAGCAATGGTGGTGTACGACTTTAATTAATCCCAGCACTTGGGAGGCAGAGGCAGGCAGATCTCTGTGGGTTCAAGGCCAACCTGATCTATAAGAGCTAGTTCCAGGACAGGCTCCAAAGCTACAGAAAACCCTGTCTCAAAAAACAAAACAAAACAAAATCCTTTTAAAGCTGGGTGTGACACATGCATTTAATACCAGTACTGGGGAGGTAGAAGCAAGTGGATCTTAGTGAGTTCAAGTCCAGCCAAGGTCATGTACATATAGTGAGGCCCTGTCTCAAAAGCAATTCTTAAAAATTTATTATTATTTTGTATGAATGGGTGTCTGGCCTGCATGTATGTCTATGTACCACATGCATGCAGTACTCTTAGAAGCCAGAGCTGGAGGCACAGATGGTTATAACCTGTCACGTGGGTGCTAGAGAGCAAACCAAAGTCTTCTGGAAAAGCAACCAGCTCTCTTAACGACTGAGTTATTGCTCCAGCCCCTTAAAATGTTCTTAATAAAGAAAATGCTTTCTGGGCTGGAAGGATGGCTCAGCCGTTAAAGGCTAGGCTCACAAATAAAAATATACAAAGAAAATGCTTTAAACATGTACATAGCCTTAAACCCCACAAAAGCTTATGAGTTGGACAGTTTGTGTTGTGAGTTCAGGGAAATGTTTGTATTATGTAGCAACAAAAATTTTAATTTCTCAATTTGGATGTGGTGGGATATTCCTATAATCCCAGCACTTGGGAGGCTGAGGCAGGTAGATTGCTGCTAGTTTGAGGTTAGCCTGCACAACATAGACTTTGCCTCAAAACAAACAGTAACAACAAAGTACAAAACAATAAAACTTCTGGGCATGGCATGCATTTCTAATCCTAGCACTCTGGAGCCTGAGGCAGGGACATTAGATTCAGAGCTAAGTAGTAAAACTTTCCTCTAAAACAACAACAACAACAAAAATAAAACACTATAGGACACTTCATAAAAGGAAGATGGAGAAGGAACTGTTACAAATGAAAACCAACAAGCAACAGAGTACAAAAGCTGGACACCAGGTATCCAGCAAACGGTCACCAGGATCAAATGAAAACAGAACTAAATTAAAATACATAAACACAACTGGAAACTGGGGGAAGAATGCCCCTCCCCTTCAACTCTGTAATAACAACTATTTCATTAATACCAAATAAAATAAGGATTAATCTCCAAATTTTAAATAAGTTTAACAACTGGTACTCAGAAATAGGATACATACGAAGTCTTCTTTGGCACCAAGTCGATTCTGCCTGTTTTTCTCTAGGAGTTCTTCCAGAATGGACCATGCTGTGAGGCTCACTCCTGGCCTCAAATTCAGGGGCTTATGAAGAATATTATCATACATTTCAGCAACGTCTCGGCAGTAAAAAGGAGGCTGGGGGAGAAAACCCAAAGCAACAGAGGTTAGTGAATTGTGTGAAAATGGTTGAAAACATGTTGGACGGCTCCCTGAGGTGGCCTACTCCTGTAATCGAGTGCCTGGAAGTCAGAGGCAGGTGGACCTCTGTGAATTCCAGCAAGGTTACAGGGTGAATTCCAGGCCAGCCAGGACCAAGGTGTTGTGCTTGGCTTTGGTCTTTAGAGAGCAGTTGGGTACGACAGTTGCAGAAATTCATGGCTTTCCTGGGGAATGCAGCTATCCGTAGATAGTCTGTGGCAGAGATTCTAAAGCTTGACGCACTGTCTAACTTAACACATGCCTGCTGGATGAAAACAGGGTCAGGTTTTCCAGTAGCTGTGTGTGGACTGTTTTAAATCCCATACTTGTAATACTATGTTTCACAAAAACAATGACTGGCCATTTCAGAACTCAGTGGTTTGAGTTAGAATCACTCAGTAGGTTCATAAATTTGGCTTAGTCATCACAGAGTGGAGCTATCTGCAAAGGATTAGAAGGATCAGGAGGTGTGGCCTTGTTGGAGGAAGTGTGTCACTAGGGGTGGGCTTTGAGGTTTCAAAAGCCCCATGAGAGATCCAGTGTCTCCCGGCCAGTGGACTAGGATGCAGCTCTCAGCTCTGCTCTAGTGCCATATTCCTCACCATGACGATAATGGACTAAGCCCTTAAACTGTCAGCAAGTCCCAGTTAGAAGAGTTGCCTTGGTCATGGTGTCTCTTCACAGCAATGGAATGGTGACTAAGACACATAGGTACAATGACAGAGTCACTGGAAATAGGCATTCCAGACAGATCAAATATCAAATGATTTAAGATTTGAGAATAAAGTCATAAAGTAGTAGAGACCTGAAGACGGTGTTCCTTTGTAAGTACGTGTGATAATTACAGTATTGGGAGAACGCCTTACAGCTAATTATCTAGCTAAAAGTTTTGAAATAAAAATAATATTTAAAGTTAAGGGAGTTTTATAGCCTTGTCAGTTTTCTTTTTTTGTAAGAAAGACAAAATTTTTAACTTTTAAAATATAACCTTATTTTATACTTCTAAGTCCTTCAAAGAAATACAAAGGATTCTGAAATATCTATATGACAATTAGTGCCTAAATAATGTTAAGGTATTAAGTGGTTATCTGAAATCCATTGTCACCAGCATTACTCAAAAAGTAGCTTTTAACAAAGCCGTCCACAGTCATGGGAAGGACAGTTGCCTGTGTCTATTCTTATTTGGAATCTAAAATATGCTGAACTTCACTGAGCTACATCTTTGTAGGAGTCTCTCTCTCTCCTCTTCCCTTAACTGATGATGGTGCACTTAGCACCAGCACTGGCTGCTACCTCAGAGGTCACTGCATGGGGCTGCTCTATACTTAGAGGGCCACAGAAAGTATCTAGAAAGCAACCCCAATAACTTCAAAGGGGCCAAAGAAAACCAAAATTTAGGGGCTAGGGAGATGGCTTAGTCACTAAAGTGCTTGATGTACAAACATGAGATCCTGAGTTCGATCTTCAGTATCTACATAAATGCCAGGAATGCCTGTCACCCCAGGACTGTGAGCTCTGCCTCCCCTACACACACACACACACACACACACACACACACACACACAGAGAGAGAGAGAGAGAGAGAGAGAGAGAGAGAGAGAGAGAGAGAGAGAGAGAAATGAATATACTGTTAAAAATAGGAAGATATATGAACTAAGAAGCCTAAACAGGTTGCTCTAGTTGGAGTGACCTCCCAGTGTAGTAGTAAAACGATCATTTAACCAATAGCTCTTAGGTGTCTTACTGAAAATTGTAGACTTCAATTGCACAGTAAACATAATTTTTTTTCAGTAAATTCTTTAAGCCATGATGTTTTCGGAGAAGGGAAATGGATGTTATCCAGTGATATATACACTGAAAATGCATGCAGAAATTCAATCCCATAAAGACAGAATGAAAGGTCAAACCCCAAAGGCTCTCTCTCTAAAACAATAGTAATATGCTATTACTGACCCCAAAGGCTCTCTCTTATTAAAACAACAGTAATATGCTATTACTGAAAGCTTTATTCCCATCATTTTGAAATTAGGCAGGTGATGCTTGGTGTAAACAAAGAAAGAAAGAAAGCAAATTCAATGTCATGACTGCGTGTCTATTTCTAAAACTGCCAGAGGAAGGAAAACAACTGAAGTAGCACAGAAACGGTAGATTGGAGCTGGGCCTGGTGGCACACGCCTTTAATCCCAGCACTTGGGAGACAGAGGCGAGCAGATTTCTGTGAGTTCAAGGCCAGGCTCCTCTACAAAGTGAGTTGCAGGACAGCCAGGGCTGTTACACAGAGAAAAGACTTGAAATCCCTCCCCCAAAAAGTAATAAAGTTTTTCTGCATGTCCATATTCCTAATATGGTTTTGAACTCATTTACAATGCTTTGTTGGTACCATCTTATCTACGCACATTTGAGCTTATTAAATGAGATTATTGATTACTGTATCATCAATAGTGCAGTGGAAATACATACCAGCCCATACAGCATCTCGTAGAGAACAGCACCCAGGCACCACCAATCCACAGTGTTGTCATAGGGCTGTT
>PVIU01021862.1:0-30632 GCA_004026605.1 Ondatra zibethicus
GCGTCTGACGCACCTACGCGAGCCGTCTGCGCATGAGCAGCGCGGCCTTTAAAAGTCAGAGGCGCCATTCCAGCGCTCCTCTTTCTCCTCCCCCCTCCTCACGTTTCCTCGGGCCCGTGAGCACACCCCTCTAATAAATCTTCTTGCGTGGGTTCGTTCGTGTCTCGTGTCTTTCCACACGCGCCAAAAAACCACAACAGAAACCATTAGAAGCAACCAACATACCTTCTGGGCCTGTTTCTTAAGGCTGTTTTAAGCATTTCTCAGCATACATTTTAATTCTCAACCTTCTTGTTCCAGTCATTCTGTTCGCAAATGTCTCTTGAGGGCCTACTAAGTACCCTGCGTGGACCTCAGCTCTAGGAACATGGAGGTAATATCAGAGGCCAGTGCAGTATTGGTCTCAGGGAAAGGGCTCATATGTCACCTGAGAAATTTTAGGCATTGATTGAGACTCAATACCTAGATGACAGATTATACTGCTTATAAACTATCAAGCCACCTTGGGGATCTCATTTAGTAGCATTTGCCACTTGACTGAATGCTTAATTCTCTAGTTTTTTTTTTCAGGAGATCAGACATTTTGCTGCTCCTATTGTTGTTTATTTATTGTTTTTATACTCCAAACATATTTTCCTCTCCCTCTCCTCTTCCCAGTTCTCTTCCCTTCTTCCCCACTCCCACTCCTCCACTGTTTCTCTTCACCTACAGGCAAGCATCCCATGGATATCAGCCAGCCACGGTATATCAAGCTGCAGCAAGACTAGGCACGTTCTCTTCTATTAAGGCTGGATGCAGCAATCTGGTAGGAGGAATGGTTCCCCAAAGCAGGCAACAGAGTCAGAGTCATCCCTGCTCTCACTGTTAAGAGTCTCACATGAAGACTAAAGCTACATAACTGTAACATATATGCAGAGGGTCTAGGCCAGTCCCATGCAGGCTCCCTGAGTCTCTGTGAGTCCCTGTGTTTTACAGAGTCCCAGGTTAGTTGGAGTTTTCGGGGGGGGTGTTTTGTGGTGCCCTTGATACCACTGGGTCCTACAATCCTTCCTCCCCCCTCTTCTGCAGGATTTTCTGAACTTGGCCTAATGTTTGGCTGTGGGCCTTCGCATCTGTTTCCATAAGTTGCTGGTTGAATGCTCACTGATGACAGCTGGGCTAGGCACCAGTCTGAGTAAAGACTGTTGGGAATCGCTTCATTGACCTTTTAAAACTATTTTTTGTTGTTGTTGGTCAGACATATTTGGTTCTGTCCTAGGTTTCTGGGGTATCCCACCTCTGGATCCTGAACCTCAGCGGGAGCTTCCTCTCAGGATATGGGTCTCCAGCTGTGTCAGTCATTAGTTAGTCGCTTCCACAGTTTCTGTGCCATGTTTACCCCAGTACATCTTGTAGGCAGGACAAATTGTATTTTGAAGGTTTTTTTTGACTGGGTTGGTGTCCCAATCCCTCCACTGGAAGTTCACCTAGTTGCAGAAGATGTCAGGTTCAGGCTCTGTATCTCCTATTGCTAGGAGTCTTAGTTATGGACACCCTCATAGATGCCTGGGAGTTTCTATTGCACTAGCTTTCTAGCTTATCCCAGAGATTCCCCCAGATTCCAGCTGAGAAGACTAGACTCTTATTCGGGACATTTTTGCTTATATTTAGTATGAGGCATGTCTTAGAGTAGATAACCTAATGCTTGCTTGTTTAGCAAAATAAAATGAAAGCAATTTAAATAAGTCTATTTAATTTTTGCTGGGATAATTATTTTCTAAAGGTAAAGAGATCACCTTGGAGTGAGGGTTAAAAAATATCCATTTCTATTTTAGGTTAGTCAGACTAAGGCAGTTAAATCATAAGTCTTCCTTCTCAAAATTTATTTTAAAATATGGTAATTATCCTTACGTTTGATGTCAATAGTATAGACATTATCCTTATACTCAAATAAAAAATGATGTTTGTGATGTGCTGCCTCTAAAAAAAGACAAGAACATTTCCTTTGTTTGTCAGACACAGTTTTACTATGTTACTAGGACTTTAGTTTTCTATACAATCAGCTATTTTCTGCTTTAAAGGATATGGTAGACTCATGAGAAAGAAGGAGAGGGAGGGAGGAGAGAAAGAAAGGGAAAGGAGAGATCGAAGAAAAAAAGGAGTCTATTTATAAAAGCAGCATCTATAAAAGCACAATGTGAAGGATGGAGTTTAACATACCCTTCAATAACTCCAACATCCTGGCAATTATCCTGTTTTTTATAACCGTTTCCTCTGATTATGCATGGGGCCACTTCTATAAAAATAGGATATAGAAAAGCTGGTAGGAGAGGGTATTCCTTCTGTGATGAATTACAGATTATAAGCTGTCCCTTACTACCTGACTGTCTGTTTTGTTTGCTTTAGTAAAAAGAAACTGTGACATGATAAACTGTACAATGGAAAGGACAAGATGGACACAAACTAAAAGTTGATTCTGAAAACCTGTGAGCAAAGATGTCAAAAACTGAGTCCATTGGCTCGTGAAGAAATGAATCCTACGAACAACCACTGAGTTTAGAAGCAGCTCCTGGTCCACTCAGCTCTCCAGATGAGACTTTCACATTAGCTGATAACACGCCATAATGGCAGCCTCATGAGGAACCCTGAAGTATATCCAGCTGTGCTTAGATTCCTGAGCACCAGAAAGTGTCAGCTAAGAGACGTGGAGTATTCTACCTGCTAAGTTGGTGTTAAGTAGTTATGCAGCATAGAAAATACATGCACACACATGCACACGCATGCACATACATACACTAGAGAAAGAGATACACAGTTTTGCATTTGTCTTTTATAAAATAACCTGTGTGACACTGTACTCAGTTTGTCAGTTTAGTTCTAGAATTGAATACCAATAATAGAGAATGCTAGCCAAAGACAGGTAAATTTCTAGGCTAATAATAGCTAATAACAGAGTTGTAAACTCTTTCATAAATGAATTACAAATGTGCAGCCACTGAAGTAAAAACGGGGAACAATATGAAAATGCTTGAGGCTGAAGAGATGGTTCAATAGTTGAGAGTACTTACTGCTTCTGCAGAGAACTTGATTTGGTTTTCATCTCTGACATCAGATAACACACAAGTACCTGTAGCTTCAGCTTCAAGGGATCCACTGTCCTCTTCTGGACACCATGGGCACTTGCACTCATGTGCACCTACCCACACAGAAACAAACATAATTAAAAAGGAAAAGAAAACATTTCTTTATAGACTGTGAAATGGCTCTTCTGAAGATTCTCTTTCTGGTCAAGATGATGTAACAAGTCCTGGATCGTCCCTGCACACAGCAATGAAGAAAACATAGACAAGTCACAGAGAATAACAGTATGCAGGTCATTGTATATTAGAATATAAAGAACCCTGATCCAAGCAAGGGGAAAACAAATGAGATATTTCCCTCCACTTACAGCTATGAAGGATCTGTAGAAAGGTAAGTCCAGCCAGCTCCTGGTGATTTCCTGTACTAGGGACACAAATCCAGGAACCTGGGAAGATGATGCCAGCTAAAGGTGTCATGACAGTTCCAGAAAGGAGAGAACCGTAGACAGAGAGGACTTTTAGGACCTGTGGAGGGACTCCTGGAAGGAATAACAGATAATGACAAGGTCAACATGTGAGAAAACCACCTGAATCCATTGAAAGGGCCACCCAAAGGAAGTAAGGGCAGCAGTCCCAGGCCCTTCAAAGGGACTGTTATGAAGAATAATCAACAACTTACATAAACTGGACACTTTCTTGAAGATATAAATGCTAAAGTTCATCGATGAAAGAGATAACTCAACTAGTCCTACATTTATTATTAAGCTAATTTTGTCACAAAATCCTGCACACAGAGAAGAAGAGAGTGAGGTCTAACAAGTGGACACTGTCAGTACTTCAGGCAGAAAACAATACGAACCTGTCACTAATTTCCTCAAGCTTGAAGAAAAAATACTGTCCAACTAATTGTATGGGTTCAAAATTATCCAAATAAAAACTTAGATTAAAATGTTACCCTGAGATAAACAAAATGGCTTAGTTGGTAAAGACACCTGCTGCTAAGTTTGTTAGGGTTAGGGTTAGGGTAAGCCAGAGCCAACTCCTGTAATTGTCCTCTGACCTCCATATGATCACTGTGGTGTACCCCTCTCTCAATAAAACTGTAGGTCAAAATATATTTAATGTTGTTATAGCTTAAATATGTCCCCTAAAAATTTCTTCACTGCAAGTGCTCACTCCAAGTATCACCAAATGTAAATGGTTTTGTATTGAGAGATGAGTACAGAGATATTTCAGAGTCATTTTGATTTGCATTTCTCTGATGATTAAGGATGTTGGGCATTTCCTTAAATGTATTTCAGCCATTTGAGATTCTTCTGTTGAGAATTCTGTATATATATATATATATATATATATATATATATATATATATATATATATATATATATATTCTGTTCATATATATACCCCCATTTTTAAATTGAATTGTTTTGTATTTTGATGTCTAGTTTTTTGAGTTTTTTATATATTTTGGAAATCACCTCTCTGTCAGATATGGGGCTGGTGAAGATCTTTTACCATTCTGTTTCCTGTTGTTTTGTCTTATTGACCGTGTCCTTTGCCTTACAGAAGATTTTCAATTTTAGGAGGTCCCGTTTATTGATTGAATAAAAGAAAGAATACTAAGAGCTGCAAATGAAAAAAGCCAAGCAACAAATAAAGATGAGCCCATCAGAATTACACCTGACTTCTCAATGGAAACCATGAAAGCCAGAAGATCTTGGACAGATGTGCTACAGACACTAAGAAATCACTAATGCCAACCAAGACTGCTATACCCAGCAAAGCTTTCACTCACCATAGATGGAGAAAGCAAGCTATTCCATGACAAAGCGAGATTTAAACAATACCTATCTACAAACCCAACCCTACATAAAGTAAGGAAGTTAGCTGCACGAAAGGACAGGCAATAGATAATTCCATACCAGTAAATCTTAAAGAAGGGAAACACACACACACACACACACACACACACACACACACAACCACCAAAAAAAACCAGGGATTAGCAATCACTGGTCATTAATATCAATGAACTCAATTCACCTTTAAAAAGACACAGGCTAACAGAATGGATATGAAAACAGGATCCATCCTTCTGCTGCATACAAGAAACATACCTCGCCAGGCAGTGGTGGCGCACGCCTTTAATCCCAGCACTCGGGAGGCCGAGACAGGTGGATCTCTGTGAGTTCGAGCCCAGCCTGGTCTACAAGAGCTAGTTCCAGTACAGGCTCCAAAGCCACAGAGAAACCCTGTCTCAAAAAACCAAAAAAAAAGAAAAGAAAAGAAAAGAAACATACCTCAACCTCAAAGACAGATATTACCTCAGAGTAAAGGGTTGGGAAAAGACTTTTCAAACAAATGGACCTAAAAAGCAAGCTGGTGTAGCCATCATAATATCTAACAAAACAGACTTCAAACTAAAGGTATTCAAAAGAGATAGAGAAGGACATCACAGGAAAAATCCATTAAGATGAAGTCTCAATTCTGAACATTTATGCCCCAAATACAATGATCCCCACATATGTAAAAGAAACATTACTAAAACTTAAACCACACATCAAACCCCACACACTAATAGTGGTAGACTTCAGCACCCCACTCTCACCACTGGACAAGTCTGTCAGACAGAGAATTATTCACTTTTGTTCTTTGTGACTTATCACTTAATTTTTAGTATTTTGTTTTGACAGCCCTAACAAACTAAGATAGATATTATTAGAAAACTTCCTAATTAACAGAGAAACTAAAATTCTATATATCTAATGTTTACTGACTTAAGTTCCTAGAAACCCAGTGATACTACATCATTCTGGGCCTAGTAAAATTTCCTCTCCCTGTGTTGTTGTTTGCAATATACTTCACTTTCCCTTCATCTCACATGTCCCAAACCCCATACATCCCATTGTTGCTGGCCACAGGGAGTCCTAACATTCAACACCAGGGCCATGTACATAGTTCCTCCTGCTTTATACATATTTCTTTAAACAATCCATAGTCTCTATAGAAAAGGCTGGGGAAAGGTGCCCATGCATATTATGGAGAACATGATCTCAAACTGCCATCCACCCACACTCATTAGTTATGTGCTTTCTTGTGCCTGGACGTTTGTCAGCCTACATAGGCACTGCTCTTTTTAATGTTTCTTGCTATGTCCATTTCACTGCTCCCAGACTCTTTTATGCCTGCCTGACACCTCAACTTAATGTTTCTTCCATTCAGAGATCTCCTAGAAAGCAGCTGTTTCAGTACAAACAAACTGGACTCGGGCCAAAAAGGAGCCACGGGGCACACTGGGAACTTCCATGATCACCGCCCCTGAAATGCTCTTGGGGGAGATCTGGAATTTAAATTTCTTCCTTCAAAGATAGACTCTCAAACTAAATAGAAGGAAGCACAACCTATATTGTGAGCAGGTAAGCTTTATGTTAAGATAATTAATATCCATGGTTTGGGATGAAAACACTGAAGCACTGGAGTACCCACTTCCTCTGGCCCACCCACAACACCTGTGTTCTCTGAGATAGATAGCTAGATTAGAAAGTGAAGAATAGCCACACAAACACAAAAGGGGCTCTGCCCTGCTGTGGCCTTCTACCTATGGTGTTATAGTGAATCATGATAAGGAGATTTTTTTATCACAACTGGCTTATGGATGGGAAGCATAAACTAGAAATTGGACATTGCTAGTGAGTCACTGAGGAGCTAGAGGTGGATTTCAAAGATGATAACACCATAAATAAGCCCAGACAGACATGAATTTTAGAAGCAGAAGAGATGAGAACCCAGAGAGATGGCAAGAAAAATGTGGGGCCTACATCCAGAGCCCAGACACAATGTGCCAGAATAAAAAACAAAACACTTAGCTTTTCATGACTCTTGTTTCTATTCCATACCCTTAAAGTTATTCTCTGTTGTTTTTTCCCTGTGCTGGCATGCAGGGGATTGAACCCAGGAATTTGTGGAGCACATACTCTACTCTTCTGTAGTAGAAATCCTCTATTTCTTAGGAATAGTGACATTTTATGGCCATGTTCTAATAGATTCATAGAGATCATCCAGTAACTGCCTAAGCTTTGTTTCTTCCTCTCACTCCTTTGCCACAAATCTATATTATATCCTAGAAACTAGGTATCTCTAGTTAGTATTCACACTATCTCTGTTACACCAGGAAAAATTATTTGGATGCAGAAATTCCAGGATTTTGATTTTACTAAATGTTTGTTCATACAAAGAAGAAATGTAAATTCCTTGAACAGAAAAAAATCACAAAATGCTTCATCATTTCTTCAATTGAAATATCAAAACATTTTTCTCCAAAATATTGAACTCTCTGATTAGCAATGAGAATTTGTAACATTCAAAGATGTTGCATTTATAAAGATCTCTTTAGCTGAGAAGGATGTTGAGGCAAGAATAAAGTTCCTCAAGTCCAGTTTTGTTGATCATTATAAACAAAATGGGCAGAACTTGTCGATACATGCTTGTAATACCACCATTCAGGAGGCTGAAGCAGGATAGTTCCTGTGGGACAATGATCTTTTATCCTATCACTTGTATTATTTTTAATAAAATGCTGATTGGCCAGTAGCCAGGCAGGAAGTATAAATAGGGGGATGGTGATCAGGCAGGAAGTAGAGACATGGCAATGAGAATTATGGGAAGGAAGAAGTTTCAGTCTGCATTTGTCACCCAGACACAGAGGAAACCAGACACAGAGCAAGCAAGATGTGACTGCCCCACCGAAAAAGGTACCAAGCCACGTGGCCAACACAGACAAGAATAATGGGTTAATGTAAGATGTAAGAATTAATTAATAAAAAGTTTGAACTACTAGGCCAACTAGTTTATGGTTAATGTAGACCTCTGTGTGTTTATTTGGGACTGAATGACTGTGGGACCAGGCAGGACAGAAACCTCGGTTAACAAATAGTGCTCAATATGTAGACAACTGTATCCACAGAAAACCTGAGAGAGCTTGGGAAGTAATTCTAGACACAACATAAAAGCATTAAGCTTGGCTTCTTTGTAGCAGCAATTTCTCACTTAAGAGCAGCTTCCTGACTCAGCTTTAGTTACAAAACCTTGCAGCTGTTTTAAGAGGTCCTGCCATGAAACACTTAAATGGTGTTGATGAAAAGCTGATTATATACATTTCAGTGGTGGAAAGGATCTTGAAACACCATATTATTGCACCAATAAATATGGCTCTGGCCAGTTCTCTGCCATGAGGCTAGATTCTTAGAAAAAAGCTAAGGAATAGGCTGGATCCAGCTATCAAAGCCACGGCTTTAATCCTATCCATATCGCTTAGCAAATTAAAGACTCATGTGGTCAGAAAAAGAGAGATATGCTGTAAAGATAGATTCAAAGATGAAGAAAACCTCTAAACAGTTTACCGTGTGTTTAAAAATATATGTAGGCTTGGAGGAAAAGGATAAAGTCCTTAAAATAAAGAAAAAAAGAAAGTATTTGGGTGTGGTGGCACACACCTTTAATCCCAACACTTGGGAAGCAGAGGCAGATATATCTCTTTATGTTCAAGGAAAGCCTGGTCCTCAGAGTGAGTTCCAGGCCAGCCAAAGATACACAGAGAAACTCTGTCTCAAAAAGCCAAAATTTAAAAATAAAAATAAAAGAAATAGAGGTTAAAATAAAGCCACATAAAGATGAAAAATACACAGTCTGGATACTGTATGTTATTGTGTTGTTTTAAAATTGTTTGATGACTGAAGAAGGAGCAAAAGCTGCTAAAAGACATTTGATTATAAATACTGCTGGATTAATCTAATATACATATTTTGAAAATGCTTTGAATTTAAAATTTAATTCAAAAGATGTTACTTTGGAGAAGAGGTTTTGCTTTTGTTTCCACAGGAAATGAGGGACTATGGATTCATTCTGCATTAAGAAAAATCAGGTTTGACCAAGGGAGACCCCCTGAGAAACCTCTGATAAGAGGAATGGCCCAGATGTCTGAGTTCTACATCCAGAACAGTTCAAAGACTGCTGCCTGAGATGATCAAGCCTCACAGGATACTCCAGTCAGGACTTGATCATAACTCTAAATTTTCTTTAGGTCCGCATAAGGTTATCAGCACCCGCAATCAGCAGAAAGTATCCTAGAAAACTATGCCCACATTCTTAAAAAATGGATTATGGATATTTGCCTTTGTTTAGAATGTTGATTACAAGTTGTTATGGATAATGGTGAGGAGTAAAGAAAAACAACGGATATTAGATTTAGAGTTCTTGGTTTGAAAAAAAGGGGGGAAGGGCTATGGGACAATGTCTTTTATCCTGTCACTTGTATTATTTTTAATAAAATGCTGATTGACCAGTAACCAGGCAGGATGTATAGGCAGGGTGATGGTGACCAGGCAGGAAGTAAAGGCAGGACAACAAGAATTCTGGGAAGAGGGAAGTTTCAGTATGTAGTCATCACCCAGACTCAGAGGAAGGCAGACACAGAGCTGAAAAAGGTACCAAGCCACATGACTAACACAGACAAGAATAATGGGTTAATGTAAAATGTAAGAATTAATTAATAAGAAGTTTGAGCTACTAGTCCAACCAGTTTATGGTTATTGTAGATCTCTGTGTGTTTATTTGAGACTGAATGACTGTGGGACCAGACGGGACAGAAACCTCGGTCAGCAGATAGTTCAAAACCAGCCTGAGCTACATAGTCAGATACTACTGAGGGATGAAAAGAACAAGCATGAGAAGGATCTACCTTATAAAGCTGCAAATAAAGACAGCACTTTTTCTGAGTTTACTAATTTAAAAAAATGTTATCTCAGAGCGAAACTTCTAATTTAGATTTTAGGCATTATTTGATTATTTGATGATGTCTTGAGCTTTTTGAACCATCATGTTTAGGCCCCAAAGCCAAGAAAATTCACAAATCAAGTGAGCTCTGACACCAGGTGCTGTGCTCAGGGATGTAAACCTAAGATTCCATTTAACCTACTTCAATCCCAAAACATGTTTTATTACATCCATTTCAAAGTGGAAGAGGAGCCAATGGATATGGTTCTACAGGTAAAATCATTTGCACACAAGCCCAATGACCTGAGTTCTATCCCTAAAAGTCATGGTGAAGGGAAAGAGATTACTCCTGCAAGTTGTAAAGTCATGGTGAAGGGAAAGAGATTACTCCTGCAAGTTGTAAAGTCATGGTGAAGGGAAAGAGATTACTCCTGCAACTTGTAAAGTCATGGTGAGGGGAAAGAGATTACTCCTACAAGTTGTAAAGTCATGGTGAAGGGAAAGAGATTACTCCTGCAAGTTGTTCTCTGAGTTTCATTGATCCACTGGAGACTTGCATGTCCACAGGTAAAGGAAGTAAAATAATTTCCCAGCAGCCTATGTGACACCAGATGCTTTCCATTTGCTTCTACAGATCCTCTTTCACCTTTTCTGTGTTGCACTTGACCACATCACTGATTCCCTTGGCAGTTTGGATTCAGCTAATGGATCATCCCAGTAAAATATGAGCAGGCAGGAAGAAAACAAGGTTGAGTATTTATCCCTTACTTTGCTCCTTGTAGTATGCTTTAAGACTGCATGCATACCCTCAAAAGGTATTTCTGGTTTCTGTCACATGTACCACTCTGATTCTTCTTTTATCCCTCAGACAGTGTCTTACTATATAATTAGGCTGTCCTTGAACCCACCATTCTCCTGTCTCAGCTTTCCAAGGTTTGGAATTCCATGACTGAATTCCTTTCTGGGTTCTTTCAAACAACTCCCTCTCTCCTCTTATTCTTTCAGATCCAGAAGTAATAACAACCACATCATTAGTTTTCTTCTCTGATCCCCTCCCCACATTTCTGTAAAGTATTCATTTAGAAACCCTTCCTAGAAGTATAGTAATTTGAGTGTGCCATCTGTTTTTCCTCCTGGGACCCTGACTGATACCAGCTATTAAGTGATGGAGATGGGACTGTAGCCCAGAACAATACCAGCTTTCAAGCCCATTCCTACTATACTCTTGGCTTCCTGCCTGAGCAGATCCAAAGAAAACACCACACCTTGAAGGCTGAGAAGGCTAAAAAGCACAACAAAGTCCAAATATGCTACCCTCACCCTCCTGAAATGGATGGACAAAGTCTCTACTTGAGTCGAGAGTGTTACACTGTTCTTAAGACTATCAGTAGAGCTGCTTTTCAGTGCTTGGAATGAGCTCACAATGTGTCAACTACTCAATAACTTCCAAAACATCACTTTAATGAATTACAACAAATGCAAATTGATCAGGAACCTATGGATTTACTGTATTCTCAAGGAAATGTATTTAAACAATAAGGAAAAATGTACCCTTTGAAATATATCTGGGATTTTGTTCAGAACATTTAAAACAAAATTCCCAAGAGTAGATGAATCCATACCTCTAGTGTACCCACTTTGTCCTCCTGGAGAGGTATAGGCAGAAGGTTATCTTTATTTAAAAAATTAATTCTCAAAAGGAGCTAAAACTTGGAGGGCTAGTATGCAAGATATTCATCTGACCCTTTACGGTGTGACCTTGGCAAGGCCATTTACGCCTGTATTTTGATTGGTTTTTATTGTTACATTGAGCATATTTAAAATAATCTGGAAACATACGTTTTGTTGTGTCTGTGAAAGCATTTCCAGGGAAGTTTAACTGAAGAAAGACATACCTTTAAATATGGGTTGGTGTCCAGACTGAAGAAGAAAAGAAAGGGAGCAGAAAAGCAAGCTGAACCAGCATTCATTTCTTTCTGCTTCCTGAATGCAGTTGCAATGTGACCAAATGTCTTAGACTCTCACCATCATGCCTTCCCTGCCATGATGAACTGGATCCTATCAAGCCATGAGCCAAACAAACCCTTCTCCCTTAGGATACAATGAGAAATAAAACTAACACTGGGAGCTTTTCAGTTGCTAAAACCCAACCATGTCTTGTACAGTGCACCTGCATTTTGTGATGAAAAGATGAAATGATTTGTGTTATACAACCCCAGGGCTAAGAAACTCCTTTGCAAATCAATTCTTTGATGTCGTACACACAGAACACACTTTATAAATAGTTGCTATGCACATTAATGTGAATTCTAATTGCTTCCTTTGTCTTCCTGCTACCTTTCTGTCATCATGCATCAAGTTCAGAATTCACTGGACACTTTCCTGTGTGGCTGAACTGCAGATTGTTGTTGGGCTTGTTTTTGTTTCTTGCCTTTTACATATGAATTCCACCAGTTCCTAAATTACTTAGGAGTAAAACTAAATTTTTACTTAATTAATACAGTGAGTTATCACTTTCATCTTCTATTATAATTTACCAAAATATATTTTATCAATAACTTGATAATCAGTTTGTTTCAGGGCAGGAAATAAGAATGCATATACCTGCCCCAAACTGTACAAACCTGGTTATGAGCTTTTATATGAGGCAATATTGATTTATGCTTGCTGGTTAGTAGCAGAATTCATTGACTAAAGTAACCTCAGATGTGGAAGACAGCAATCCAAGGAATTGCAGAACCTTACCTCTCTGGAATTCTTTGTTCTTACCCTCCCTAAACTGAAGGACTGAATTTTTATCTGTGGTTAGTTTTCTTTTGTTATCTTTGCCCCTTCAGCAGCTTTCTCAAATGCTTCATTTTAACTTTAAGTGTGTAGAAATGATATGATATATCATTATGTATATATGTTGCAAAAAGAGTAGAAAGAATTTCTGTGTCTTCTTCACCAAGCTTCTACTAATGTTCACAGCTTATATAAATATGGAGCAATTGTCAAAATCAAGAAGTTCATGTTGGCACATTGATGTTAAATTTAATATTCTTTTATTTTCACTTCACAAGTTTTAACATACGTTTATGTTCCAAGATCCAAATGGGTGTCCCAAATTTCATTTTACTACTCCTGTGTCCTTAACCTCCTCTAGTCTGTGACATATCCACAGTATTTCTTTGTCTTTGTCTTTTATACTTCATATTGATAGCAACTGATATTTTGTATAATGTCTTCTAGTTGGAGTTTCTCTGAGGTTATCTGTACTGTTTTGAAAAACATTCATTTTGGCAAGAATGCCCCAGAAGTGGTGACATGCCCTTCAGTACCTCACAGCAAGGGATACATGACATCGGTAGGCTTTATTCCTGACAGTGGAAGCCTGGATTATTTGACTCAGGTTGTGTCCACAGAGTTGTTCTTTCTTTACTTACTCTTCAGTTACTCTTTTTCTCCTTGTGGTTGTTACAATAACTTGACAGGAATACTTCTAAGCTATAAAAATGTCCTGTTTCTTCTCTAGTTGTCAAAAGCAAATAGGCAACATGGATGTCTTGTCTTCAAATATTATATTCTAATGGTGATTTTTCTAACCCTCACCCCTATGTTTATTAATTGGAAATTCTTCTCAAAAAAAAAAACCTTTCTCTCCTCTGCTATTTATTTATTCACTACATTCATTTATATCAGTCTAGATTCATACTTTATCCTGGGGTTTATGATTTAATATTACTGTTATTCACTTTATTGCTCAAATTGCTTCCACTGTGGTCATTGAGAGCTTTTTGGGGGGTTTTCTGTGCTGCTTCCAGAAGTCCTAATTTTTTTAAAAAAAAATCTGTATGCTGTTGTGCCACATGATGCCCAAACAAATCTGATGATTTTCTTTGCCTGCCCCTAAAAATATATCAATTCCTCAAAGATTTCTGGTTGTTTTTATTGGAGAAGAATGTTCTGCAAACCAAGATCTAGACATTAAGATACATAACAAATTCTAGCAATTCTAGATCATCTCAGTGTGCTGAACAGGAAGTATGTGTGCGTATTTGTGTGTACATTCCATGTGTGTAGGGTTTCTTTTTGGGGGGGTTACTCTGACAAAATTCTTGATACAAGCAAGTAAGAGAAAGAAGTGCTTATTATTGGCTAACAAATTAAGAGGGTAAAATCCAATATAGTGGGAGGAGTGGAGAATCGTATAGCTGTGCCTTCTCACATACCAACAGATCAGGAAGTTTACACTCAACTGAGCTTCTACTCTTTTCCTTTTATTCCGTCCAGGATCCCAACCTATAGGATGCTTTTCCATTTCTTTCAGTTTGAACTTCCATCTTCAGTTAACCCTCTCTGGAAATGCCGTCACACACATCCGTAGAGGTGTTTTTCAGGTGATTCTCAATCTGCTCATAAGTATTAAACATTGCACAACATATACACACAATGTCTATTTCTCTAGCATTCCTAGCCTACACACACACACACACACACACACACACACACACACACACACATTCCCTTAACATTCATGGAGGATTTGTTCTCATGATCATCACAGATAGCAAAACTTGATGCTCACATGACTTATACAAAATGGCATAGCATTTGCAAGAAACTACATTCATCTTCCCATAGACTTAAAACCATCTTTAGATAGCATAAGACATGACACAATATAAATGTTATGTAGATAGTTATTATACCACATTATTTAGGGAATGATGAAAATGGTCTGTACAATCGATCAGATAAATATTTTCAATCTGCAATTGATTGAATCCACAAATGCAAAACTCATAGATCCATAAACAGTGGACCAGTCGTATTTAAAATTTATAAGCTCACATTGATAGATATGGATCTAATTCAGCACTATGGAGTTTATTCTAATCTCTCCTCTTTCCTTATCTATTTATTTCTTTCCTCAACAGTGAAACCTTCATTTTCTTATCTATAAAATATATATTTAGTGGTTTAATCCTAAAATTTATATATCAAATAGCTTCAATATTGTCAACTTGTTTTATGTGAAAGCTAGATTTGCTAGTTAGAGTATACTATTGAACTCCTTCCCTGTCTCATGGCTAAGATCAGGTGAAGAATACAGTATTGTATCAGTTCTTTTTGCCCCTGCCCTTACCGTGTCTAGACAAAATGCTGTTTTCCAAAGTACATTTGGTTAATTCTCTTCTTCCTTATCCCTTTCAGCATGGTGATGCTGTTCTTTTTCACCCCAGCTATGTTCATGTGTTCTATTTGTATTCTATTTCAGACTGCCACCACATCCTTGTTGAGTTTTTGTAATTATATGTGACAAAATTCACTCTGATTATCATTCAAGTCTTTAGGTTTTGAAAAGTTTATAGAGTCATGTGACTCATAATACTGAGTAATTTCATAACAAAAAATTTCCTCGTGCCACTAATTTTCTGAAAGCAGCCACTCCCAAGGTCAAACCTTCTATCTCAAAAGAAGGAGCTGAAGTATGCTTGAATTTCCTGACCACTGGTAGGGTGGAGAGGATCTACCTGTCTGGGTCATCATAATGTTAAAAGAAACAAGTAACCACATCCTGGGTCAGGATGTGTAGCCCTAGTTGTCTTCAACAATTTCGAGCAATGTCAAACACTCTGACCTTCAGACAAAGTGGAAATAGGCTCACATTTTTGGGCTTCCACATTCCCTCTCAGTGAACTTGGAGCTAGACTGACAGCCAGAAATCCACAGTGATCCTGTCTCTGTCCCAGAAGCACTCAGTCATGGGCAGATGCATGACCATCACCCCACTTTTTATGTGGGTACTGAGGATTTGACCTCAAGTTCTCATACTTATATAGCAAGTGATCTGACTTGTGGAGCTATCTCCCCTGCACCATTTAGACTGATTTTGAACTGGGCAGTGGTGGTACATGCCTTTAATCACAGCATTTGGGGCGGGAGGCAGAGGCAAGTGGATCTCCATGAGTTCGAGGAAAGCCTGGTCTACTGAGCAAGTTCCAGGACAGGCTCCAAAACAATACACAGAAACTCTGTCTTGAAAAACCAAAGAGAGAGAGAGAGAGAGAGAGAGAGAGAGAGAGAGAGAGAGAGAGAGAGAGAGAGAGAGACTGATTTGAAGAAAATACGATGAACCGTTTATCTAATAAAGACTTGTATACAGAATATATAAAGAAGTCTTACCTTCAGTAAGAAAAATTGGTCTCAGTTTGGTCTATTTGAAATGTTCTTATCTCTTTGTGCCAATTCAAATTTTCTTCTTAATCTGCTAAGGCATTATTTTCCTGCCTGAAGCAGTTCCTTTAACCTATCTTATAGAATAGCTCTTATATATATATCTGAGAAGGTGCTTATTTCTCCTTGATTTTTGAAAGGTATGATTTCTAGCTTTAAGAATACTGTGTTAAAAGGTTTGTTTGCCTTGAAGTATTTTAAAAGTGTCACTCGTTGTCTTCTGGTTTGCAAGGTTTCTGACAAGATGTGTGCTATATAGTTCTTGCCTTTTCCTGTTTGTAGTGTGTCATTTTTCCTTGGACACTGCAATATTTTTTCTCAGTGTATTTTGTTTACAGCAAGTTCAACACAGTTTCCACCCAAATTCCAGCTGGATTCTTTTCATATATTAGCAAGCTGGCCCTTAAATTCATGAAAGCTCAAGAAACCAAACATAGCTGATACTATCTTGCCTAGATTTTAAGTGTCAGTAGGCATTTCAGAAGGGTGGTCGTTACTTAATTTGATTTTTACTTTTGTATTTATTGGTCTTAACATTCTTGGCTATGGTTTAATATCTCACTAACTCCTGAAAGACAACTGTCAGCCACTATTTCTTCACATATTTCTCTACTCCACTTGTGTGATTGAGAATGGCTTTTTATTTTATTTTGTTTTATTTTTAATAAGAAAACAAGCTATCTTTTTTCATTTTACATACCAATTCCAGTTCCCACTCCTTCACTCCTCCCATTCCCTCTACCTACCCCCGACTCCACTCCCTATCCACTCCTCAGAGAGGGTAAGGATGTCCTTTGGAAAAGGTCCAAGTCCCTCCCTGCTAATCTAGGCTGAGCAAGGTATCCATCCAAAGAGAACAGGTTCACAAAAAGCCAGGACAAGCACTGGGGATAAGTCCTGGTGCCACTGCCAGTGGCCCTGTAGTCTTCCCCAGCCATACAACTGTCACCTACATTTAGAGGGACAAGTTTGGACCTATGCTGGTTCCTTCCTTGTCTGGCTAGAATTGGTGAGCTCCCATTAGCTCAGGTAAACTGTTTCAGTGGGTGATCCCATCATGGTCTTGACCTCTTTGCTCATATTCTCACTCCTCCCACTCTTCAATTGGACATTAGGAGCTCAGCTCAGTGAGCCACTTCGGGTCTCTGTCTCTGTTTCCATCAGTTGCTGGATGAAAGTTCTATGGTGATATTTAAGATATTCATCAGTCTGACTACAGGACAAGGACAGTTCAGACACCCTCTCCTCTATTGCTTGGGGTCTTAGTTAGAGACATCCTTGTAGATTCCTGGAAATTTCTCTAGTGTCAGGTTTCTTGCTAGCCCCATAATGGCTCCTCCAGCCAAGATATCTCTTTCCTTGCTCTCATTTCTGTCCTTCCTTCATCTCGACTATCCCATTCCCTCAAGATCTTCTCCCCTGTTCCCTTCTCCTCTTCTATTTCCCTTCTACCCTCTCTCCTACCCCAACACCATGCTCCCAATTTTGTCAGGCGATCTTGTCTATTTCCCCTTTCCAGGTGGATCTATGTATGTTTTTATTAGGGTTCACCTTATTACTTAGTTTCTCTAGGATCATGAACTCTAGGCTCAATATCCTTTGCTTTACAGCTAGTATCCACTTATGAGTGAGTACATACCATGTTCATCTTTCTGGGTCTGGGTTCCATAAATTTGCATGCAAATTTCAAGATGTCATTGTTTTTTACCTCTGAGTAGTACTCTAATGTGTAAATGTGCCACATTTTCTTTGTCCATTCTTTGGTTGGGGGCATCTAGGTTGTTTCTAGGTTCTGGCTGTTACAAATAATGCTGCTGTGAACATAGTTGAGCAAATGTCATTGTAGTATGATTGAGCATCTTTTAGGTATATACCCAAGTGTGGTATTGCTGGGTCCTGAGGAAGGCTGATTCCCAATTTTCAGAGACACCGCCATACTCATTTCCAGAGGGGTTGCACAAGTTTGCACTCCCACCAGCAATGGATGAGTGTTCCCCTTACTACACATCCTCTTCAACATAAACTATCATTGGTGTTTTTGATCTTAGCCATTCTGAATGGTGTAAGATGGAATCTCAGAGTTGTTATAATTTGCCTTTCCCTGATGGCTAAGGATGTTGAACATTTCCTTAAGTGTCTTTTGGCCATTTGAGATTCTCCTGTTGAGAATTCTCTGTTTAGTTCTATACCCCATTTTTAATTAGGTTATTTATAATTTTGATGTCTAATTTCCTGAGTTCTTTATATTTTAGAGATCAGTCCTCTGTCTGATGTGGAGTTGGCGAAAATCTTTCCCACTCAGTAGGATGCCTTTTTGTCTTATTGACTGTGTCCTTTGCTTTACAGAAGCTTCTCAGTTTCAGAAGGTCCCATTTATTTATTGTTGCTCTCAGTGTCTGTGCTACTGGTGTTATATTTAGGAAGTAGTCTCATCTGCCCATGTATTGCAGGCTGCTTCCCACTTTCTCTTTTATCATGTTCAGTGTGGTCAGATTTATATTGAGGTCTTTAATCCATTTGGATTTGATTTTAGTGCATGGGGATAAATATGGATTATTTTCATTCTTCTACATGTTGACAACCAGTTATGCCTGCACCATTTGTTGAACATGCTTTCTTTTGTCCATTATATAATTTTAGCTTCTTTGTTAAAGATCAGGTGTTCATAGGTATGTGGATTAATATCCATGTCTTTGATTTGATTCCATTGATCAACATCTCTGTTTTTATGCCAATACCAAGCTGTTTTCATTACTGTAGCTCTATAGTAGAACTTGAAGTCAGGGATGGTGATGTCTCTGGAACTTCCTCTCTTGTACAGGATTGCTTTGGCTCTCCTGGGTTTTTTTTCCATATTAAGTTGATTATTGTTCTTTCAAGGTCTGTGAAGAATTGTGCTGGGATTTTGATGGGGATTGCATTGAATCTATAGATTGCTTTTGGTAGGATTGTCATTTTTATTATGTTGCACCCTACCTATCCAAGAGCATGGGAGATCTTTCTATTTTCTGGTATCTCCTTCAATTTTTTTTTCTTCAAAGACGTAAAGTTCTCATTGAACAGCTCTTTCACTTCCTTGATTAGTGTTATCCCAAGATATTTTATGTTATTTTTAGGCTATTGTGAGGGGTGATGTTTTTCTGATCTCTTTCTCAGCTTTTTATCATTTGTATATAGGAGGGCTACTGATTTTTTTTTTGAGTTGATCTTGTATCTTTTGAGGTTTGCTTTGTTACCAAGTATATGATTAGTTTTAGAGAAGGTTCCATGAGTTGCTAAGAAGGTATATTCTTTTGTGTTTGGGTGGAATTTTCTGTTGATGTCTGTTAAGTCCATTTGAGTCATGACATCTGTTAGTTCTTTTATTTCTCTGTTAGGTTTCTGTCTGGTTAACCTGTCCATTGGGGAGAGTGGGGTGTTGAAGTCTCCTACTATTAGTGTGTGGGGTTTGATGTGTGATTTAAGCTTTAGTAATGTTTCTTTTACATATGTGGGTGTTCTCATATTTGGAGGCATAGATGTTTAGGATTGAGACTTCCTCTTGATGGATTGCTCCTGTTATGAGTATAAGGATTAGTTCCTCATCTCTTCTGATTTATTTTAGTTTGAAGTCTATTTTGTTAGATATTAGGATAGCTACACCAGCTTGTTTCTTAGGTCCATTTGATTGGAAAACCTTTTCCCAACCCTTTACTCTGAGGAAAACCTTTTCCCAACCCTTTACTCCTTGAGGTTTAGGTGTGTTTCTTGTGCACAGCATAAGGATGGATCCTGCTTTTGTATCCATTCTCTTAGCCTGTGTCTTTTTGTAGGTAAATTGAGTCCATTGACATTAAAAGATATTAATGACCAGTGATTGTTATTTCCTGTTATTTTTCATTGGCAGTATGTATGTGTTTTCCTTTTTTGGGTTTTGCTGGTGTAAGGTTATCTGTTGTCTGTGTTTTTGTGGGTGCAGTTAGCTTCCCGGGGTTGGAGATTTCCTTCCAGTACTTTCTGTATGGCTGGATTTGTGGATAGGTATTGCATAATTCTGGTTTTATCATGGAATATGTTGTTTTCTCTATCGATGGTGATTGAAAACTCTGCTGGATATAGTACTTCCGTCTTGCATCCATCATCTTTTAGTGTTTGCAGCAGAGCTGCCCAGGATCTTCTGGCTTTCATGGTTTCCATTGAGAAGTCAGTTGTAATTCTGATAGATTTACCTTTATATGTTAGATGACTTTTTTCCTTTGCAGCTCCAATATTCTTTCTTTATCCTGTATGTTTTGTATTTTGATTATTATATATCAAGGGGACTTTTGTTTTGATCCAGTCTATTTGGTGTTCTGTAAGCTTCTTGTACCCTCATAGGGATATCCTTCTTTATGTTGGGAACGTTTTCTTCTATGATTTTGTTGAATATATTTTCAGTGTTTTTGAGCTGGAGTTCTTCTATTCCTATTATTGTGGGGTTTGGTCTTTTTATGGTGCCCCATATTTCCTTGATGTTTTGTTTAAAGAATTTGTTGGATTTAATGTCCTTTGGCCAATGAATCTATTTCCTCTATAGTATCTTCAGCACCAAGATTCTCTCTTCTATCTTTGGTATTCTGTTGGCTATGCTTGCCTCTGTAGTTCCCATTTCTTTACCCAGATTTTCCATATCCAGATTTCCCTCAGTTTATGTTTTCTTTGTTGCCTCTATTTCAGTCTTCAAGTCTTGAACTGTTTGCTTCACCTGTTTGATTGTTTTTTCTTGGTTTTCTTTGGTTTCTTCAAGAGATTTATTAATTTCTTCCAATTATTTATTTGTCTTTTCCACCATTTCTTGAAGAGAATTTTTCATTTTCTCTTTCAATGTCTCCATCATCTTTATAAAGTTACATTTAAAATCATTTTCTTCTATTTATTCTAGGTTATGATACTCAAATCTTCTTGTTGTATGACCACTGGGTTCTGGTGTTACCATTTTGCTTTTTAGGTTGTGGGGTGATTTCTTGCATTGGTGCCCATCTCTTCCTTCAATTGGTACCAGCAGTGTCTTTGCCTCTTGGTTCAATCCTTGCCATGGCTGTCTGTGTCTTTGGGAACAGTTCTTGGTCTGCTCTGTACTGTCACTATCTGTATGTCAGAGAGCCACTGAAGTCTTTCTTGGCCTGCTGTCTTGGTCTGCTTTCTTGGTTTGCTCTCTTGACCCACTCTGTGCAGTCACAGCTTGTGCTTCAGAGTTACTCTCTTTGTCCTCTCTCTTTGTCCTCTCTGTGTAGTTGCAGCTTGTGTTTCAGCATTCATCTGAGGTTGGAGGGCTTTGGGGGGATTTGTAGATTTCAGGGTCTGATGGATGAGATGGGAGTTTAGAGCAGCCTTCCTGCAGGAAACTCACCTGCTGGCTGGCTAGAGAAGCTGAGGCAGGTAGGGGAGGGGTCCAAGGTTTTGCCCTGGTATGGAGGGTCTAGAGAGTGGGGTGTCCTGCCAAATGGCTTGTCTTTCACTTCCTGGCCCTCTCTGTGCAATGGTAGGCTGTGTTTCAGAGTTCTACTGAGGTTTCTGGGGGATAGGAGGGTTTGGGGGAAGAATGGAACTTGCAGCTTGCAGGGTCCAAAGGATGGGCTGGGGTGTTGGAGCAGCCTATCTGCAGGAAACTTGCCTGCTATCTGGCTAGAGAAGCTGAAGCATGTGAAAGAGGGGCCCGGGGTTTTGCCCCAGGTATGGAGGGCCTAGAGAGTGGGGTGTCCCACCAGATGGCTGGTTACTCACCTCTTGGTCCTCTCTGTATAGTAACAGGCTGTGTTTCACAGTTCTACTGAGATTGTAGGGGGGGTGGATAGGAGGTTTTGGGGTGTATAGTAGCAGGCTGTGTTTCACAGTTCCACTGAGATTGTGGTGGGGGTGGATAGGAGGGTTTGGGGGCAGAGGGTTCCGATGGATGGGATAGGGGTATTGGAGCAGCCTATCTGATAGAAACTCACTACTGGCTGACTAGAAAAGCCAAGGCAGTGGGGGAGGGGCCCAGGGTTTTGCCCTGGTATGGAGGTCCCAGCTGGTCACTCACCTCTTGGTCCTCTCTGTGTAGTAGCAGGCTATGTTTCAGAGTTCCACTCTTGATCCTCGCTGTGCAATAGCAGGCTGTGTTTCAGAATTTCACTGAGATTGTTGGGGTTACAGGAGGGTTTGGATGCAGAGTTGAGAATGACTTTTTTAATCAGCATCTATTACTTATACAGAGCAATGAATTTTATTGTAACAGTTTGATACAAGAATATAACATATTTTTATAAAGTCCACCCCCACTCTGTCATTGTCTTCTGTTGCCCCAGCTTCCATCCCCTTCCTCATCTCTATTAGTCCCCCTTCTACTTTCCTGTCATGTAGAAGGAGACTGCTTGTTTGTTTCCCAGCCACTCAGAACCGAATAATCACACAAAACTATATCAATTACAACACTGCCTGATCAATAGCTTAGGCATATTTCTAGCTCACTCCTATCTCTTAAATTAACCTTTATCTATTAATCTGTGTATTGCCATGAGGCTGTGACCTACCAGTAAGGTGCCTGTGTTCCAGCATCTTTCTCTTTCAGCAACTACATGGCATCTCCCTGACTCTGCCTACTCTCTGTATCTCTGGATTATCTGCCTAGCTTTATTCTGCTAAGCCATTGGCCAAAACAGCTTTATTCATTAACCAGTAAAAGCAACACACATACAGAAGGACTTCCCACATCACTGTCAGAATTTTTAAGTTTTGTAAGTAAGCAAAAATGTGATAACTGCCATCTTTCTGAGTCTGGATTATTGTTTAACATGATGTTTTTTGCTTCCATCCATTTTCCTAGAAATGAAATGATTTTATTCTTTGTAGCTGAATAATACTCCACCTTGCCTATATGCAAGATTTTCTTTATCCATTCCTTTGCTGATGGGCACCTAGGCTGATTACATACCTAGGCTATTGTGACTAGTGCCATGATAATACTGATTGTGCAGGGATCTCTATAGTAAAACGACTTTGATTATTTTGGCTATATATCATTGGGGAGGTAGACTGAGTGGTATAGATGGATTATATGATAGTTCTACTCTTAGTATTTTAAAGAAACTCAGTACTAGCTGTACTAATTTTCAACCCACTGAAATGTATGAGAATTCCATTGGAAATGATATTCTAAAAAACTATCTATATTCCTCTATTGATACCAGGAGTCCCTCATGAAGATGGTCCAAAGGAATCCTTAACAATCTTCATAGCAAAGAATGTATTCTACTAAAGGTTATGGGGTGTTGCTGGTCTGTGAAAATGATATACAAACAATGGCTTAAATTGCCTTGATATGAAACAATAGAACAGAATTCTATTGATGCTATTGAACACTCAAATCCGGGAAAAGCTTTATAGAATTTCTCTTCTATCCTTTAAGTCTATAGAACCTTCCCTGTGTCCATGAACCCATCTGTGAGTTGTAACTCAATAGTGAAAAGTCAGAATTGGTTTTAATTATACATTCACTGTATTTGTACAGTTAATTTATTGCATCCTAAGTAGCTTTATTTCTTCCTTTAATCCCAAGGCAAGGAAAAAAGCAACTCTTTAAATAATTAATAGCAATAAGTAAAAAGTAATACTTGGGTGGCTGTCACATGGTACTTTTTCCCCCAGTTATAACAAGATCAATCTTGGACTTTGCCCCATAGCCATGACCACTGGAGCAGAAAAATACAATGGTAGCCAGATCTATGATAATGGTAATAGTTGGCACTCACTAGACAGAATCAAGAGATCATTGCCTGGTATTTCAACTATCACTCCCTGCCCTTGGCTGCATGTGATCTTAGGAGATGCTAGAGTATATATACAAATAAAAGTTGATTAAGAGCAGGATTCCATGATGCAGTTTTCATGATATGGTGGGATTTTATGGTAATGCTGAGTTTGGTTGTCACCGTGTTCTATAAATAATCCCTCACCAGTGCTCTGTAAGCCTAATAAACTCAATGGTCTCATCAAGTTGAATTTTGGTCATATCATAATTTGGTCTTTTGTTGATGCCCATCTGATTGGACATTCATTAATGTCTTCTTGGGAAAAGTGAGCACATCACTGCTGTGGTCCCTAAAAGCTACAGGAATATGGCAAAATAAGGCCTGGTAAAGACAATGAGCTCTCTAGACTAGATGGAGATCTAACATTTCAGATGGACAGGGTCAATGGTATGGTTAAGGGGCTACCCTCAGGAAGTTGGGACTACCCTAAACTATGCTAAACAGATAGGAGAATTAAAGTCTTTTAATGAGATAATGTACTTTTCCTTCCCAGAATTTCCACCCCCTAGAGCAGTCTCTACCAGCAGAGCTGCAATGTTGTTTGGCTGGATCTGATCACCTTTCTAACTCCGAAAGGTATGACTATTCTTTTTTTCTTTTGTTTTGGATGGTATCAGAACCTAAGTACACTTTTTCTGCTATTCTGAGCTGCCTTGTTGTTTCTCCAATCACCTCTGCCATGTTTTCTTTTGCTTTTTGGTTTTTTGAGACAGGGTTTCTCTCTGTAGCTGTGGTTGTCCTGGAACTCACTCCATAGACCAGGCTGTCTTAGAACTCAGAGATCTGCCTGCCTCTGCTTCCCAAGTGCTGAGATTAAAGGCATGTACCAACATACCCAGCTTGTATGAAATTTTGAAAGAGTTAATAAAAATACTATTTTTTTAAAAGAGTAATGTAACTTCTTATATCTTTTCTGCCCTTTGTAAACATGTACTTCTTAACCTCTGTGCTCTTAAAACTGTCCATCAGAATGTCTTAATAAGCTTCCGGAGATATCTGGGAAATTTTTAACTGAAAAAAAAAGGTGTGATATGATGTTTAACATCTCAAGCACCACACAATTACTTTACATAGTTCATAGCTCCAACTTTGGCCTGTGCTCTATATCTTGATGAGGTCATATCTTTGGGTCACTGGCATTCACTGTATTTCTACTATTTCGATAATTTTCCACGGAGCTCTATGCCAAAAAAAAATATTTAACAATTCTATTTGCTAAGTAGCTAAGTCTAGGCAACTCAGTAAATATGTGTATCCTAGCAACATAATAGTTATTTGGAAAAAGTAATATGCATAAATTAGAAGAAAAATAATGGGAAATAATATTTTTATTTTATTCTTAGACAGTCATAATTACTTGTTAATTGTTGTATGCCTCTCACAGGTGCTGCACCACAACTCAAACTAGAGAATTGGACTGAATATTAGCACCAGAATTTCTTATTTCATATTGATTTCTGTTTTTTCTTTTTGGTATTTATCATAACTTGTCCCAAAAACTCTATCTCTAAGAAGCAAACAAAAGCATCCAAAGATGAAGGAAAGCTAAGAACTACCTTGGCAAGCAAAGAGGTCTTGAGAAGTGGTCAGCTTTGGGTAAAGTTAGATTAAATTATTTGTACAGTGTTTTTGACCACATAGAAAGTCTACTACAAGCAAATTCAATGCAGGGCTGCATGTAAGAGATTAAGATCTCAAGGGAAAGACCCAGACATTAAGCACTAGAAATATTCAACAAGGATATTTTAAACATTGGTGAAGACTGTGCAGGCATTAAGAAGACCTGGAATTCAGTGCCAGTTTTTTGATGACTAGGAGAGCCAGATATGAGAGGGGTACACAGTCCAGGAAGGAGAAGCAACATGTGCAAAGTGTTGGGTCCCTTGAGGACAGGCCTTCCCACCGCCACTTGATCTGTTTTGCACTCTTGTGGTTGGTTGAAAACAGAAACAATCTGTTGTTTTCAGCAATGTTTCTAAGGATGTTTACCCCTAAGCCATATGAGTAACAGTGATAAGCTTCCTGCTTTTGCTGGCTCGGCCTCCCCTGCTGAGGGCTATATATACTGTGTGAGAAAGTGGAATAAAGGCTTGTCTGCAGAACGTGAAGTTGTGCTGTGTGTTAATCCCGATGTCCTTCGCTCAGAAGAACTACAGTTGCTGTGCTTGGACGGCAAAGTGGAGGTTCCACCAAAATCTGAGAAAGAAGGGGTAGCAGACGGGGTCATTCTAGGCCGGTAAGGATGGATTGGGGTAAAAATGGGATCCACAGGCAGTAAGAGAGAACTGATATATCAGATATCTAAATTGTTAAGAGCAACAAGGAACCGCAGTGAAACAGAGAACTATAGAGGATTTTCTTAAGACTATAGCCACAGCAAGCCCATGGTTTTTGACAGGTGGAGGTTTGAACATCTCCAATTTGAAACAGGTAAAAAGAGATTTGCAGAAACGGCTGCAAAAGGAGTGTGCCAATAGCATCCTTATATCTACATTTTCGCTATGGCGCCTAGTCTGTGATGCCCTACTTACCGATAAAGTGAAAGTGAGGCCGGAGGTTGCCACGGCTAAAGAAATACTAGAAGAATTAAAGGAGAAGGAGACTTGCCGGTCCATAGGATCTGCAGAGGAGTCACATAGGGGCTGAAAGGAAATGTCAGGGGTACCAGGGGGAACTTTGGAATCTGGCACAGGACCAAGGCTAGCACTGAAATCTGCACGCTTTTGGACGCAATACCAGATAGCAATAACCTCTGATTCAGAAAATGGGGAAGATAGCCTCAGCTCTAGTGCAGAGGATAGTTTATTTTCTGAGGAAGAACAGCTAACACAGGAAATTAAGGTACTTCAGAAAAGGATGAAGTGCTGTAAGGCAAAGGATTCCTTATGTGTGCCATCAGCCCCACCTGCTTATAATGAGGACTGGGGAAGGAGGGAGTCCTGCTGGGGACTGACAGATGAGTGGGAGGCTGAAGACGGCTCAGCAAGAAGAGGAGGTGTCTGCTTTCAGCCCTAGCACACAATTGCTCCAGTCATAGAGGTGCCTTATCCAAACAATCCAGGACAGTGCTGAGAGAACATGTGCCCTTGAGCTTTAAGGAGATGAAGCAATTGAAAGAGGCCGTGGTGGCATACGGCGCTGAGGCCCCCTTTACTCTTGCCATAGTAGGATCTTTTGCGGCATTGAATCTTACATCTAGTGATTGGCAGCAGCTATGCCATGTGGTACTATCGGGAGGAGATTACTTATTGTGGAGGGGAGAGTATCAAGAAAATTGTTTACAGATGGCTAGGTTAAATGCTCAAGCGGGACAGGCACAGCGCAATCTAGACATGCTAACTGGAGCAGGAGCTTATGCTGACTTGGCCAATCAAATTGTGCTCGATCCTGCCATATATCTCCAAATGGCGACTGCAGCTACCAAAGTTTGGAAAGCCCTGCCAAACAAGGCTGCAGGGGATCAGCTGTCAAAAGTTTTACAAGGACCTTCAGAACCATTTCAGGACTATGTGGATAGGCTATTGCAGTTGGCAGGGATATTGTTTGGTTATGTGACCACAGCTATGCCCATAGTTAAGCAGCTGGCATTGGAGAATGAGCATTTGGGAGAATGAGCAAAAGATGCCATTGCACACTGCCTATCTGCTTTTGCCTATATGGGCAAACCTGAGGTTATTAAGACAGATAATGGCCCAGCATTTATCAGCAAAATATTTTTATCCTTTTGTTCATTCTATGAAATTTCCCATAAAACAGGCATCCCATATAACCCAATGGGTCAAGCAATTGTGGAAAGAGCCAATCAGACCCTCAAGCAATATTTTCAAAAAATAAAAAGGGGGGAGTTCATATTCTCCCCAGCAACTCAATTATCCACCATTCTCTTTATTTTGAATTTTTTGACTGTGGATGCTGAATGGTGCTCACCTATGGAGCGCCATACACAAGTTAGGGCTCAGAGCCTAGGATGGGTTCATTGGAAAGATCTACAAACAGAAAGATGGATGGAACCAACCCTCTTGTTGGCAAAGGTGAGGGGGGCTGTATGTGTTTTTCCTCCAGGAGTTGATAAACCAATTTGGGTGCCAGAGTGGCGCGTAAGGCCAGTGACCCAGGATAAAGACCGCAATGCTCCTTCTGCTTCAGGTGATGACTCTGGTAACAATAACAGAATCTCGGGTGATGGGGAGTCTGGTGAGAAACCCCCCACTTTTAATGCCAGTTAGTAAAAATACCCCCTCTTTCCCTCACTTTTTGCTAACCTGTCATTGGTGAAGGAGTCCTCCTTTCATCATGGATGTTTATTATTGCATAATGCTTCTATTGCAGACTTTACTAATAATCATACTCATAGTAGGGTGATAGGATTTAGAAATATACTGCATCCCATCCTGAAAGAGGATTTGAAAACAAATATAACATATACCTATGGTCCCAAGCCTGCTCCTTGGTGTTGGGATGCTGATAGAGATTTTAATCTCCACCCCACAGTTATGTGGGGAGAATGTATCACTCAAGGGCCTGATTTGTTAAAAGGTAGGAAAGACATGTGGTAGTATGGCCATAGGCCCGCGATGAAAAATTCCACCTTTCCCAGGTATAAGTAATTGTTTTTAATGCCACTGCCAGTTTTAACCAAACAGATCTTCTTGAAACCTCGCTAAAGATAAATTATACTGCTGGACACAATATGACTATTCGATCCTCTGCTTGCGTTCTTGCCCCATTTTTCTTTGTGTTGTGGAGTGGCACTTTGGGGAGGGGGGAGGTGTTCTTGGATCTTCTTCCAGGATCTGCAAGCTGCAGTTCTGATGGAGCTCTGGTCGTTCGGGTGCCTGCTGTAATTCCTCTTCCGGTGCTGGTGTCTCAAGAATGTCAGGAGATCATCCTTTATCGACAGCAGCAAGACTTTGGGATAACAGCTGCAATTGTTGCTACTATTGCTGTCACTGCCACTGCGGCTATGGTTGCTGGAGTTGCCATTTCGCAGACAGCTGTGACTGCAGAGATTGTGGATCAGCTGTCTCGAAGGGTTAGCGAGTCCCTGAAGACATGGAGTGCTCTGAACTCTCATATTGGACTTGGACTTTTGAATTTGGATTGACGGACTACACTTTTGCAAGAACGGGTGGATTTCCTTTGGCTCCTGCAACAAATGTCTTGTATGTTTACACCTGCTAATGTTGTACAGTTGAATGCATGTTTGGATGGCCCTTGGAATTCCTCCTTTTTGAATTTTACCCTGAAGACAGCTCATCATATTGTTTGTATTAATAGCACACAGGTCCCTGCTGTGTCTGAATCCAGTCGGTGGAATGCCATGGCCCAGCTTGGGGGCTGGGTCCAGCGATTGTCTGGAATGCTCTCACTTGTGCTGACATTGCTATTGGGGTTATCTCTTTTTGGATTCTCTGCCGCTTTATGTTGCAATCCCACGTACAGCACACTGTCACTCAACAAGTGTTGCTTGGGCTGTCTTACAGTAATCAGGAAGTGCCCCAAGTCTGGCTGCAGATGCTGCAGAAGTCATGAGGGATCCCTATGATGGGCAACTGTCCTGGTATAGAGAGCTCACCTAAGACAGGGATTAAGGCCTCCCGTAGATGGGTAAGAGTCTCTATCCGGAGTCCTAAGACAGGGGCTCTCATGCTTTTAAAATAAAAAGGGGGGAATTGTTGGGTCCCTTGAGGACAGGCCTTCCCACCCCCAATTGATCTGTTTCACACTCTTGTGGTTGATTGAAATCAGGAACAAAAACAGGAACAATCTGTTGTTTTCGGCAATGTTTCTAAGGATGTTTACCCCTAAGCCATATGAGTAATGGTGATAAGCTTCCTGCTTTTGCTGGCTCGGCCTCACCTGCTGAGGGCTATATATACTGTGTGAGAAAGTGGAATAAAGGCTTGTCTGCAGAACCTGAAGTTGTGCTGTGTGTTAATCCCGAAATCCCTTGCTCAGAAGAACTACAGTTGCTGTGCTGGCATGGCAAAGAAGCAACTTGTGAAAAGGAGAAAGGGCAGGAAACAGCAGGTGGTATGTGAAGGGTTAGAAAGCATGAGCCAGCTGGAGCAGAGCATTTGGACATAAGAAGAGAAAAGGTCTGGAGTGTTGCTATTTAGTAATAAACTCTGGTTGAGGAAGCAGATATGAGATGAGACAACTTCAAGGTCAGTGAGATGGCTCCTTGGGTAAAGTGCTTATTGTAGAGGTCTGATAGCAGGAGTTTTATCCCTAGAACTCATGGAGAGAAGTGATTCCACAAAGGTGTCCTCTGACCCCCACATGTATGTCATGGCACTTGTATACCTCCTGTACTCACATCATACACATACAATGAACACTAAGCTTTTTAAAGAACTTCATAAGTTCGCTCTGCCTGATATATACAGTTGTGAAACAAGAAGCTTTGGCATGACCTTGTCTTTTCTCTGGTTGGTTTTAGAGTCACGTGGTTTATCCAGTTCTTTCCTGGGCACAAAACAGTACTGGCAACTTCAGTTACTCCTCCTCCTTCCTAAATCCTCTCCCTGCCAGTCTTGCTTCTTCTGTGCTGCTGAAGCCACTCATCAAACAGAAGTCATAGAGAAGAGCATGGGTGTGCTCCAGAGACACATCAGGAGCCATTTGAGAATTCTCAAGAATGAGTTCATCTTACTCCACATCCTCTCCAGCATAGGCTATCATTGGTGTTTTTGATTTTAGCCATTCTGACAGGTGTAAGATGGTATCTCAAAGTTGTTTTGATTTGCATTTCCCTGATCGCTAAGGAAGTTGA
>PVIU01021863.1:0-30630 GCA_004026605.1 Ondatra zibethicus
CTTTAGGTAGGGAAAGTTTTCTTCTATGATTTTGTTAAATATATTTTCTGTGCCCTTGAGTTGACTTTCTTCTCCTTCTTC
This sequence comes from Ondatra zibethicus, assembly GCA_004026605.1. NCBI lineage: Eukaryota > Metazoa > Chordata > Mammalia > Rodentia > Cricetidae > Ondatra > Ondatra zibethicus. Next base: position 82 of record PVIU01021863.1, read on the forward strand.
TATACCTATTATTCTAAGATTTGGCCTTTTTATGTTGTCCCATATTTTCTGGATATTTTGGGTTAGTCTTTTGTTAGATTTAATGTTTTCTTTAACTGATGAGTCTATTTCCTCTATTGTATCTTCCGCACTTGAGATTCTCTCTTCCATTTCTTGTATTCTGTTGTTTTTACTTGCGTTTGTGGTTCCTGTTCTTTTCCTCATGATTTCTGTTTCTGTAATTCCTTCTGCTTGCGTTTTCTTTGTTTTTTTTCTATCTCAGTTTTCAAGACCTGAATAGTTTCTGTTATATGTTTGAGTGCTTTTTCTTGGTTCTTTAAGTGATTTGGTTATATCTTCCATTTTTTGTTTTTTCTTCCATTTCTTTAAGGTAATTTCTCAATTCATGTTTAATAATTTCAGATATTCTCTTGTGGTTATTTTTTTAGATCATTTTCTTCTGGGTCATCCATATTTGGTTGTTCCGGGCTTACTTTTGTAGGGTCTTTGGGTTTCACTGGTATTGTGTTGTTCCTTGTGGTGTAGCTTGTGATCCTACCTTTTCTTCTCATCTTTTCCTCTAATAGGTGTGGATGGTGGTATCTAAGATTCTGTTGAATAATTTCCTATGTGTCAGTAGATCAAAAGCTAAGATGGTTTTCTTAGTGGTACAGTCAGTGTCCCAGTTCAAGTTACTTCGTTGGTTATTCCTGTTCCTGGAGGTAGCTCAGTGTTCCCGTATTTTGATCTGCTCTCTTGGAGTTTGCTGTCTCAAGCCTACTTTGGTCTAGGCTGCTGGCTTTGATCTGTTTCTGTAAATCTTGGTCTGGATCTCTTCTTGTAGATATCCCTGGCTTGGAGTTAGACCTGTTCTGGTGTAGATCATTGGCTCTGGATCTGGTCGCTGGATCAATCCTGATCCGCTCGAGTCCGGGGATCGGGTTGACTCCTATCTTCTGCTTCTGGTGGAGCCCGTTCTCTCCTTGTCCTGGGTAACTGGTTCAGTCCCACTCCGGTTCCAGTGGAGGTCACGGGCTCTGAGTCAGGTTATTGGCTCAATCAGTGTCCCAGCCTTGATTTCCCTTTCTGAAGAGTTGACCAACTTGACTAAAATCTGGTTAAGGACACATTGTGTATGGTGTTCTTAGGTGGTCATTTTAAAGGGGAAGGGTGTACCCTCTCTTCTCCGTTTCTCAGATCTGATACCTGGAGCAGATAAAATAAGTAGTGCTCTTGCATCCATATTTAGTCATGAAGACAAGAAATGGATCTTAGGTGTGATAGAGCCAGAGGACCTTTGAGTTCCTGGTAAGCTCACAGAGCTACTAAACTCCAGCCCCAAACTGCCGGTTTCTACACACATTTGACAGGACGGGAAATGCACTTCTTTTCTGATTAAAGCCAATCTTATTTTCTAGTCTACAAAGCTGAACCTAAACTTAAGTAACACGATGAGATCAAATGCCATTGTGAAGAATGTTGCCCTACTTTTGCAGTAGGAGCTTATAGACAGTATTTCATTTGTATACATTTATAGGAACCTCAGCTGCAGTGGGGGACCAAACCACACACAGGCCTCACCCTGACCTTACAGTTTATCACGCCATCTCAAAGCAGACAGGAGCTGTAACTCTTAAGCCTTTGCCTGTCAGGATCATAGCGTAAGGAGGGCCTATAATGTGGTCTTTGCTGAATCTAGTAGGTCAGGAGGTAAGAATTGATATTGGAGTCAGCATGAAGTCAGTAATGAGGGTATCTCAGCTGATAGTGCTTGCCTAGGAGGAATGAAGTCCTGGGGTCAGTCCCCAGTACAGCAGAAAACCAGGCTCAGTAGTCCCAGAATTCAGGAATCAGAGGCTACCAGGTAGTATAGAGGCCCCATGGCAGGATAGAATATAGCAAATACAATAATCAATTAGAGAGAATGAGGTGATTTTGGTGTATCTATGGCCAGAGAGAGTAGTAGACAAAAACTAAGAACGTGTGTTTATAAGCCTCCTATCTGCTTTTAATGCATTGGAAAGTCATTGAGGGTTTTAAATTGTCAAGTAGCTGTACTTTAGGGTTCTTGGTTTTTGTTTTATTTCTGGTCTTTTGAGACAATCCCACCATGTAATTATGGCTGCCTCTGCCACTGGAGTGCTGGGATTAAAGGCATGTGCCAATACACCTAGCCAAGTGTCTGTACTTTTAAAGAGAGAAGATGTAGTTGGAATTTACTTTGGCCCATCAACCAGCTTCCAAATAAAGGCATGGAGTCTTATAATTAATTATGAATGCTCAGCCTTAGCTTAGGCTTACCCCACTAGCTCTTTTAACTTAATTTAACCAGTTTCTCTTCATCTATGTTTTGCCTTGGGGCTTTTTACCCTTCTTTCATTCTGTATGTCCTTCTTTCCTGCTTCCTCCATGTCTGGCTTGCTGGTCCCTGGTGTCTCCTTTTTTTTTCTCTCCCCCAAGCCTAAATTCCTCCTTCTACTTACTCTCCCTGGCCAGAAGTTCTGTCTTTACCTCCTCCCTTGCTACTGGCCATTCAGCTCTTCATTAGACCAATCAGGCACCTTAGGCAGGCAAGGAAAAACAGCAGCACATCTTTACATAGTTAAACAAATATTCCAAAACAAGAAGACAATAATGCAAGGCATGGAGAAAAGTCTATATTTTCAAGACCTGTTTTTCACTCTTGCTTCATTGTTTGGGTTCCTGATTTTGGGTTTTATTTGCCTATAAGAAGTTGAAGGGAGATAATTCCTTTAGTGAACTTGAGGTAAAATCAAGCACATTCATTAGAATATAGACTGGACTATATGTGGCCCAATGGCAACAGTTGTTCTTAAATTTTTTTAAATTAATTTTTAAAAGTTTTTTGAGATCAAAATATAACTACATCTTTCTCCCCTCAAACCTTCCCACATGTCCCTCCTTGATCTCTTTCAAATCAATGCCATCCTTTTTTCATTAATTGTTGCTATATAATATCTATTTGTAATGCATAAATATAGCCAACTCAGTCTGTATATGACTTATATGTATGTTTTTGGGACTGACATTTGGTATTGGATAACCAATTTGTGTGCTCTTCCCTGGGGAAGACGCTTTCTCCCACTTTCAGCATTCCTTAGTTGCCTGTAGTTCTTTGTGTAGGGTCGAGGCTTCATAGGCTTAACTTACAACCATGTTAACATGTCTATTGTTGTCTTTGTTCATGTCATGCTTAAGCAACCATGCTGGTGAAATTTTATGGGCAATAGTTTCTGACATTCTTAGGAGATACGATCTTACAAGAAACTTTCTGATCCTCCAGCTCTTACAATTTTTCCACCCCCTCTTCCAAATGACCCCTGAGCCCTAGGTGCGGGGGACAGAGTTGCTTTGTAGATGTATACTTGAGACCAAACTTGACAGCTATGCAGTTTGATTGGTTTTCTGTAACAGTCTCTGCCTATTGCAAAAAGATGTTTCCTTGATGAGGAATGAGGACTACTCATATCTATGTGTATAAGAATGAGTATTTAGAATATAGTTAGAGATTATGGTGGTTTAGTAAAGAGGCAGTTATAGGTTCTCCTCCAAGATCCATGATTTCCCTGCGTAGCTGACTTAGACCAGTGTTTATTTTTTTCTTCCCTTTAAAATAAACACATTCTATTATGCTAATTTGTTTATATGTCTCTCTCTCTCTCTCTCTCTCTCTCTCTCTTTGTGTGTGTGTGTGTGTGTGTGTAGGTCAGAGAACTTTCTGGAGTCAGTTTTCTTCTTTCCACCATGTGTGTTCAGGAGATTAAACTAAGGTCATCAGGCTTGACAGCAAGCACCTTTACCTGCGGAACAATCTCACCAGCCTGCAACAATAGTTTAATAGATTCAAAAGTGTATTTCCATCTTATATAAAAGTTAGAGCTGCTGGGTCGTGGTGGCCATGCCTTTAATCCCAGCGCTTGGGAGGCAGAGGCAGGCGGATCTCTGTGAGTTCGAGGCCAGCCTGGTCTACAGAGCTAGTTCCAGGACAAGATCCAAAGCTACAGAGAAACCCTGCCTCAAAAAACAAAAAAAAATTAGAGCTGAGGCTTGGGATATAGCTCAGTTGGTAGAATCTCTGTTTAGTATGAAGTCCTGAGTTCCTTTCCCACCACCACCACATTAAACCAGGCTTGGTGGCACATGGCTGTACTCTTAGCAGTAGGAAGACAGAGGCAGGAGGATCAGAAGTTCAAAGTCATTCTTGGCTACATAGTGAGTTTTAAAGTCAGCCAGAAATATGTGAAACCTTTTTTGTTTGTTTGTTTTGAATTTTTAAAGTTGGAACTGATAAGGTAAGTCTAGAGGAAACCCTAGAGATCCCAGACACTCTCTTTCTCATTGTTCTTTTGTCTTTAGGGTGTTGCTTTCCTTCATTTGTATAACCCAAGATAGCTAATATAAATCTCCCAGCAATGGGATGGGAGATGGGCAAGGAAAGGTCACCCTTCCTTACCTTTTGGGTGTAAAGCTTTAGGAGTTGGGGACATCTGCTCATTAGCAGAACATAGTCACATTGTTCCACTTTGCTGAAATTAAGTCTTGATGTTGTATTGGTTCCAGATCACATGAGCCTTGCTAAAGCTCTAGGGCTCTGGATATGGGGTAGAAATATGCACCCATGGGTCAAATCCAATCAGCTTAGGAGATGTACGGTGCCTTTGCACAAGAAAAGGTCTTCTCCAGCACATAGATAAAAAGGATCCCTGGTGTCCTAATGTATAGGCTGAGTGGAGGCTGGAAGGTCCCCTAAGTTAAAAAAAAAAGAATGACTATGAGACTGGCCAGGAAAACAGCATGAGAAAAGATAGGACTATGAATCCCACAGCAAGTAGGAAGGCTAGTGTCTTGAGGTCCAGTAAGTTGAGAGATTGGAAGGATTCCCTGGGCATGACTTGCTGGAAGACTGGGAGCTGGTCAGATTACTGGAACCTCGTCATGAATATGGCTGCTGTTGAGAAGGGCACCAGTGCAAGGGACCAGTGATGCCTGAAAGGGTTCTGTATTCCACAGAAGGCAGCTGGGCAAACTGGTGGCTAGAATGGCCTTAGTCCTTTAGTACATGTGTAGGCAAGCTCTGAAAGGACAGAAGAAATAATAGGCAGGATGACAACTGAAAGCATACCATGGCATAAGTGCCAGGCCAAAGAGTGGCCCCAAGGGCTTCCTGGCGCCAGTATGTGGAGTCGGGTATGCTGGCTGAAAGGACTCTTGAGGTTCCATTTTATGAGCAGATTAACAATGAGATGGACCTGGTATGTGAGCAGGCTGGGGACGAAATGACTCCTATATTGCTAGTGAGGGGGCAGCTTGGTGACCAGAGGGTCAAAGGGACACTGTACCAAGGAAAGAGTGAAGAAGCGCTTAAAGGGTCTCTTGTTTCTACAACAGTCAGGCTACTGGAGGTCACAATGTCCTTCAGTTCCCCAGTTGAATGCAGGATTAAGCGTAGACTGAGTGTTTAATATGTGGTACCTGGGCATGTTGGTGACCAAAAGGAGTCCAAGGACAGTAGATCACAGGCAGGCTGATGGTTCTAATTCTCCAACTTACATTCAGGCAGGTACCCTGGGGCCTTCCTGTCACCAGAGTCCTAGAAGGATGGACATTGGCTTACGACAGGTTATCCTGGGTATGCTGGGACATTGAAGGATTGGCAGAAGCACATTTTAAAGACACATAGCTGGTTGCTAGGACCTTTATCCCACTAGTGTGTGCAGAAAAGATGATAGCTGAAAAGGTTCTTACTTTTCTAGAGGCTAACAGCCGGCAGTCAGAAGAAATCTTTTCCAGAATCCAAACTGACAAGAAGGCAGGAGAATATCCAGAGAGCTCTGGGTTTCATAGCATACAGGATGCTAAGGGCTGAAATGACATCTAGATCTTATAATGGAGCTTAAGTTGGGGACAATAAGTTCTTCCAAAACCCCGGGAAGCAGGAAAGTCAGTCACTAAAAGGTGTGTGTCTTCTGCAGTGCTCTGGAGATGTGAGGATTGGGCCTTTTAGTTTCCCTCTCTGTCATAGGCTGGGTTCCTGAAGAATTCAGGGCGCTGAGTAGCTCCAGTCTCAACTGTCTGGACAACAGTGGGTAAGCTGTGAAAGTCCTTCTTTGATACACAAGCATGGAGGTTGAGGGTTCCTTCTGTAGGCGGAGACTGCTTGTTGTTTCCCAGTTTCTGCTTCTGTAGTTTGTCTGGTGTAGGCCTAGAAGGGCTTGTAGTGAGCGAGGCCCATGCAGTATCCTAAAAAACTCAACGTTCTACAACACACAGCAGCTAACTGAGGGACTTTTGGCACTGAACTATGTTTCCCAACACACGCGCAAGTAGGAAATGTGTTGAAATGATCTTTGGAATCCTACCATATGGCTGTATTTGGGACAGGAAGACTCCATAGGACACCAGCACATTATTGAGGTTGTAACTAAGTTTTTGATTCATGGTGAAAAATAGCTGGTGTAAAGGCCAGAAAAACCCTGGATCCCATAGTATTGGAGCACTATGGAATGGTCAAAATGATTCCCCTTTGAACTGCAATAAAGATTGCTATAATGGGCCTTGTTCTCTATCATGTAGTGCCAGAGTGATAAAGGAACCTGTTACAGGGAGAGGGCCCGCTTGTTTGTCCCGGCCACCTGGCTAGCTTAGCCCCAAAATAACCACACAGAAACTGTATTAATTAAATCACTGCTTGGCCCATTAGCTCTAATCTTATTGGCTAACTCTTACATATTAGTTTAACCCATTTCTATTAATCTGTATATCACCATGAGTTCGTGGCCTACCAGGAAAGATTCAGCATGTCTGTCTCTGGCAGCTCCATGATGTCTCTCTCCTCCTCTGCTTCTCTTCTTCCCAGAATTCAGTTTTGCCTTCCCCGCCTACCTAAGTTCTGCCCTATCAACTGGGCCAAGGCAGTTTCTTTATTCATTAACCAATGAAAGCAACACACAAACAGAAGGACCTCCTCTACCAGGAACCCTAGCGAATAACCAGGTGGATGACTGGAAAGGCCGCTAGGATACCAGCATGGGAAAGATTATCACCAAAAGCGTCTTAATCCCACAGCACTTGGGGATTTTGGTGTTTGGTGGTACTGGGGATGGAATCTATGGCTGCAACCATGTTAGGCTAGCACTGAATTACATCCCTAATCTTAAGGCCTTGAACAATTAAGAGCCCACAAATATGTGCATATGGCCAAGAGAGTGGCTAGAATGGCCTATAATTCAATTCTTTGTTTAGAAAGCAGTGAGCAACTGGAAGGAACCACTGCAACATCTGAGACAGAGAGGTATAGTGGCTGAAAGGGCTCTTCCTTCGACAGATCATGGGTACATTATAGTAGGAAAAGTCTTCAGCTTCCTACCACATAAAGCGTGTATAGTGGTCAGAGTTTTATCTCTTTAAAATTATTTATGTGTTTGGGTATTTTGTCTACATATATGTGCACCATGTGGAGACCAGAAGAGGATGTGGGATCCCCTGGGACTAGAGTTATAGACAGTTGTGGGCTGCCACGTGGATGCTGAGAATTGAACCGGGCTCCTCTGGAAGAACAGCCTGTTCTCACTGAGCCATCTCTCCAGCCCCCAGAGGTTTATTTCTAAAGAATATCAGCAGGCCTAGATGGGGTTCACACCACATACACTCAAAAGCAGTTAGCCAGAACTGAGCAGAACTCAGTCACAAGGCCACAGCAACCGCAAGGCAAGCTAGGACTAAGGAAGTCGACAATGACCCTGGTAAGAGCAGTCTTGCCATGTCCCCCCCCAACCCAAAAGGTTCTTCTAGACGTAGGCCCAAGATCCACTGTTTCACAGCTTAGAACCCAGCCCAAGGCCTCTCAGAAATCACCAGCCAATGTGAAATCCTCCTCTTAAAGGATCCTCCAAGGCCTCATCCTAATATAGAAATGAAGACTGTGGGGCCTTCCACCCTCAGCCCTTGTCCAGGTTTGAATGTGAACTATTTCCCTACAGACTCTTGTGTTCGAACACTTGATTTCTACCTGGTGGTGCTGTTTTTGGATTTCATGGAACTTTTAGGAGGTAGGGCCTCACTTGAGGAAGACAGACGCTAGGGGACTTTGATCTTAATACCCAGGCCCCATTTTCAATCCATTCTCTGCCTCCTGGTTCCTTAAAATGTAAACAAGCAGCCTCATGCTCCTCCACCCGTGCTAAGAATAGCTTCAGTCTTCATGCTCCATTATTGTGATGGATTGCACCCTTAAACTGTGAGCCAAATTAAACTCCCCCCCTCCTTTGAGTCGCATCTTGTCAGGGTCTAGTAAAACCACACCTCTGGGATGCCAGAGGAAGACAGATATCTTTCGGCCAGCATTTTTCTTGAGTTCTTCCCAGTCACCAGCCGGATTCTCTTTCAGGTATTCATGGGTCATTTTGGCCAGCAGCCTCATTGCATGCTGGGGAACCATGGGAAAAATCTCAAAGTTTTGCCTGTGACTGCTCTTTTGGTCATACTGGCCACCAAACATCTCGCATGCTGTAGCTGAGGCTCCTTTATGACATCACAGAAACTGGGCTTTAAGGAAACAAGACTCTTTTATGCTGTCATCTAATCTTCAGGGCCCAAGAAAATGCTGTATCAGTAATCTGATACCTAGTTGGTGTTCCATAGGGACACTGTTCTTTTAATTTCCTGGTCAATATAGGGTAAGGGCTGCAGCAGTTTCTCCAAAGGCTCTATAACATCCCAGACAGCAACACCAGGTACGTTCAAACACATAAATCTGTGGGGAAATAGATCACATTCAAACCATAGCAAGGGCTGAGGGTGGGAGGCCCTGTGGTCTTTATTTCTATGTTAGGATGAGGCCTTGAAGGATCCTTTAAGAGGAGGATCTCACACTGGCTGGTGATTTCTGAGAGGCCTTGGAATTTGTTCTCTAGCCATGAAACAGTGGCTCTTTGGTCTCTGTATAGAAGAACCTTTGACTTCCCACCGTACTAAGGCCTGTTGGGTGGCTTCGTCTGTTGATCTTTCTTCCATGGCATGTGGGCTGATTAGTAGCTCTCTGGTCCTTGGTCCTCCACCATGCAGTAGTCTGGAAATCAAAGTGGCTTCTAGTAGACAAATAGGTTGTTGACCTACTGGCCTTGGGGTGCTGGTTATAAGTCTTATTAATTTATAGGTCTTCAGACCAAGAGGAGCCAAATCTAGTCGTAATGAGGAGAAGGGCACATGTTGCGGTCATCATGGCCCTTTGGGTACATTGACCAGGTGACCCTTTGGTTTTGTTCTTTGTGGGAGAAACTGAGTATGGCCATGTCTGGGCTGAAGCCTGAAATGGCTACTCGATAACTGGAGGGGGGATTCGGCAAGACTGCTCTTACCAGTGTCACTGTTGTCTTCTTTAGCCCTAGCTTTCCTTGACGTTGCTGTGGCCTTGTGACTGAGTTCTGCTCAATTCTGGCTAACTGCTTTTGAGTGTATGTGGTGTGAACCCCATCTAGGCTTGCATTATAAACCTCCCATGTACCTTCCTTCCTCTTTTTCTCATCCGTAGATGAGTGGAGAAGACTTCACAGACCTAGAGAAGGACAAATCTACAAGAGTAAAGGTGCCTGGTCTCTTGAATGACTCCATGATGGCCTTCATTCCCAGTTCTGGATAAGTGACAAACGAGGTAAACTACTTTTTCAGTAGTAATCTCTTATGGCAGTTAGTAGTGTTACCAATAAAAATTTAAGAGTTAGCCAGGCAGTGGTGGCACATACCTTTAATTCCAGCACTTGGGAGGCAGAGACAGGAGGATGTCTGTGAATTCGAGGCCAGCCTTGTCTACAGTAGCTAGTTCCAGGAAAGGCTCCAAAACTACGGAGAAACCTTGTCTTAAAAAAAAAAAAAAGCCGGGCGGTGGTGGCACACACCTTTAATCCCAGCCCTCGGGAGGCAGAGGCAGGCGGATCTCTGTGAGTATGAGGCCAGCCTGGTCTATAAGAGCTAGTTCCAGGACAGGCTCCAAAGCTACAGAGAAACCCTGTCTCGAAAAAGAAAAACAAAAAACAAAACAGAAAAAACCTAAAAAAACAAAACAAAAAAAATTTGGAGTTGGGGCTGGAGAGATGGCTCAGATGGGGATGGAGAGATGGTTCTCTTCCAGAGGACCTGAGTTTGATATCCAGCACACATCTATATTGGGATCTGATGCCTTCTTCTGGCATAAAGGTGTACATGGAGAGAGAGAGAGAGAGAGAGAGAGAGAGAGAGAGAGAGAGAGAGAGAGAGAGAGAGAGAAAGAGAGAGAGAACACTCATATATGTAAAATAAATAAAATTAATAAAATCTTTTAAAAATCTGAGTCTTATTATCCTAGGGAAATATGGAACTTGCTATGTGGACCAGCCTAGCCTCAAATTTGTGATTTTCCTGCTTCAATCTCTGAGGTGCTAAGATTACAGGTGTGTAAGCTGGGCTACCATGCCCAGCTTAGTATTGTTATCATAACTAAAAGCTTGGCATTTGGGAATAGCTGAGGTCTCTGTATGTAACCCATCTCTATTCTTAAAGGTTGTGGTGGTTGGATGCAAAGTTTAGATAGTCAGTATCACTCTGCTGAACTTGAGCCTCTGGCCTTTGCTGTGGACTTCAGCTTTAGGGAGTCTATCTTGAGCCACACCTTCTGAGTATCTAACCTAAAATAAGATTTTGAGCTAGACTACCAACTGTCTTGGCAGAGACCATGCTCTGCCAAGATATTTGAAAAGCCTCAAGAGAGTCAGGTGTGGTGCCATGCACCTTTAAAATGAATATTCAAGAGGCACAGGATCTCTTCAAATTCAAGGCCAGACAGGTTTATGTAATGAGTTTTGGCACAGCCAGGGATAGATAGAGTCCCTGTCTCAAGAAAAAAAATAAAACAAACAAAAATAACAGTAAAACAAATAAAAACCTTAAAAAATGGGGAGTTGAGATATGGCTCAGTAGTCAAGTGTATATAACTCTTCCTGAAGGGCCTGAGTTGGATTCCCAGCGCCCTTTTAGGTGACTCACAGCTGCCCTTAGCTGCAGCTCCATGAAATCCAAGGCCCCTGGCCCCCCATGATATCCACACACACATGGCAAACTATCTGCGTACACATGATTAAAATAAATCTTTAAAGAAAGTCTCAAGACCTCATGAAAACAAAAGGTTACATTTTTCTCTCCCCAGTCCCCTTATTTCTCCATACACTATGAATCAAAGTAAATAAAATGATCTGATTTTTAGCTTGTGGAGTTATGGAGGCTTGGAATGGATTATTACCTCGATATTTAACTGATAGCACTTGGGGTATGTGTTGGGAAGGAGAGGTACTTTGTGACAGGAAAATAAACAGCAGGGGCTCTTCCATGTGGGATTCAAGAAACACTTCTTTGAGGACGAGATCTGACGGATGAGCAGGGGTTATTGTAAAATGCCCTATGGCTAGGCTTCCCCCTACAGTAGTTACCTCAGCAGGCCTATGGTGGGGGTGACAGAGTTCTAATTTGTTCCAGATGGTACTGATGCTGCTGTTAAGGGACCACACTTTGAGAACTTGCGTTCTGGGCTGTGTCTCCCAACAGGTGTTCTGAGGAACTGTACTGAGGCTGAGTTGTTTGTCAGCTGAGAAACTGCTTTCTTCACTTCTCAAGGGCAACGAGGCTTAGTGGTGAGGCAGAACTCCAAAATGGCTATCTTTAGCATTGGGTGCTTTGTGTAGCCTGTGATACTAATATCACACTTATCCACTATGATGATGCTAGTTTTGGAATATAATGGATAATCTTTAAAAAAATTTTAAATTTTTTCTTGAGAATTTCATATGTGGATATAATACATTCTGATCCTGGATTGCACCATGCCCTCCTCCTAGCTGGATGTCCTTTTCTTTTCTTTTGTTACATATTGAGCCCCAAAACAGTACCCAAATGCACATGTATGTGAAGCCATCCACTGGAACATGGTCTACTTACCAGGGCCCATATCCCTGAAGAAAACTTAATCCCCTCCACTAGCAGCCATCCACTGCCAACCGATCCTCAGCTTAGAATGGGCCTTGCGTATCCCTCTCCCAACCATGCAAGAACGCTGATTGGCTAGATCATGTGCAAGTCTTGTCCAGGTCAACAGCCCTCTTGTGTTCAGAAGACACTGTTTTGAGCAGTCATTGCTGAACTCTGGTTCTTTTTTTTCTCCTATAGCATAATTCTTTTTTTGTTTTATTTATTTATATTAATTTTAAAATTTATTTTACATACCAATCACAGTTTCCCCTCCACCCTCTCTTCCTATTCCCTCCCCAACCTCCCATCTATCCCCCTCCCATCGACATCCACTCCTTCCACATTCAGAAAGGGCAAGGCCTCCCATGGGAGTCAACGAAACGTATCATATCACATTGAAGAGAACCAAACTCCTGCCCCCTGCATCAAGGCTGAACAAGGCATCCCACCATTGAGAGTAGGTTCCAAAAAGCCAGTTCATGTGCCAGGGACAGGTCCTGATCCCACTGCTAAGCCCCCCCCCCCAAACAGACCAAGATATACAACTGTCATCCACATGCAGAGGGCCTAGGTTGGTCACATGCAGGCTCCCTAGCTGTTGGCCCACTGTTAGCTCAGGTTGGTTGTCTCTGTGGGCTCCTCCCTCATAACCTTGACAACCCTAGTCATACAATCCTTCCTCTCTCTCTTCATCAGGACTCCTGGAGCTCGGCCCATTGCTTGGCTGTGGATCTCTGCATCTGGGTTCAGTGTCTTCAGGATGCAGACAGCCATTATTGGTACTATTACTCAGTATCTGTCTTGTAAACTGTCCAGTTCTGGTCCTCTAGAGAACCCTGCCTAATACAGGAAGTATTAACCTGGTCAAGTTGGGTGTTGTGGGCAAGTATTAGGTAGAGAGAGGAGTTTGTCTAGGGTTTTTCAGCAGGAAAGAATGCTGTGTGGTCATAGAACTTAAGAGAAGGCCAGTGAGACTACAGAGTTTGACAAAACTCAGGGAAGATGGTGGGAGAATTTACCAAACCTTATTAAAGATACCAAATAACACGAATCCATTGAAGAACTGTCAGCCAAGAAAAGAATTAGGCAAAAATGTTCATGGGGCAGCAAAGCAACTACTGCATAGTCTAGGATGAAAATGGTGCTGGCACGGCTGTCTTAGCTGGGGTTTCTGTTGCTGTGATGAAACGCCATGACTAAAAAGCAAGTTGGAGAGGAAAGGGTTTATTCAGCTGACACCTCCACATTGTTGTTCATCACCAAAGGAAGTCAGGACAGGAACTCAAATAGGGAAGGAACCTGGAGGCAGGAAGTCATGGAGGAGTGCTGCTTACTGGCTTCCTCCCCATGGCTTGCCCAGCCTGCTTTCTTAGAGAACCCAGGACCACCAGCCCAGGGATGGAACCACCTATATTGGGCTGGGCCCTCCTCCATTGATCACTAGTTTAAAAAATGCCTTACAGCTGGATCTTATGGAGGCGCTTCCTCACTTAAGGCTCCCTCCTCCCCAATGACTCTAGTATGTGCCAAGTTGACATAAACCCACCAGTACAGTGGTCCACTGTAGAGAGATGAAGAAAACATTGAAAAGGTGCCATAGAGGCCATCCATCCAGCAGAGCTTGGTAGAGGCTGAAGGATAAGGAGGTGTCTGATAATGATTTGCAACTGCCTAGCTTGGAATTGTTTTGTATCCTGGATGGTGAGATTTGAGAGAAAGGGCAGTTTTGGAGATGCTGAATGAAGCACCTTTTGTTTTATGTGTCTATTGTGCGCACACAGACATGGATGGGAGCAGAGGTCAAAAATGTGTGTTTTCATCCATTGCTCTTCACCTTATTTTATTGAGACAGTGTCTCTCACTGAACCTGGAGCTTGTTGTTTCAACTAGACTGGCTGGCCAGAGAGCTTCTGGGATCTTTCTGTCTTTGCCTTCCCAGTGCTGGGATTAAGGCATGGGTGATTGCACTTGTTTTTTTCTGTGGGTGATAAAGATGTGAACTTGGGTCCTGATGTTTTTGCAGCCAGAAATTTACTGATTAAATTTTTTCTTAGCCTTTTACCCACTTTGGTTTGTGTGTGTGTGTGTGTGTGTGTGTGTGTGTGTGAGAGAGAGAGAGAGAGAGAGAGAGAGAGAGAGAGAGAGAGAGAGAGAGGAGGGATGGAGTTTTGAGATAGAGTCTCACTATGTAGCCCAAGCTGTCCTAGAACTTGCTGTATAGATGTATTAGCTATTTTTCTACTGCTGTGATAAGACACCATGACCAAAGCAACTTATGAAAGAGTTTATTTGGGGCCTATAGCTTCAGAGGGTTAGAATTAATGATGGCGGCAGGCAGGTGAGAGCTCACATCTTGCACTACAAGCAGAAGGCAGAGAACTGACTGAAGATGGCATGAGTCTTTTGAATCCTCAAAGCCCACCCCCAGTGACTCACCTCCTCCAATAACTCACCTCCTAATCCTTCCTAAACAGTTGTAGGAACTGGGGACTAAGTATTCAGACATATGAGCCTATTGGGACCATTTCATTCAAACCACCATAACAGACCAGGCTGACCTCAAACTCACAGAGATCTGCCTCCTGAGTGCTGGGATTAAAGTCATGTGCCCCCGTTCTCAACAGTACCTTTGTTTCTATCATCCAATTGGAGAAGTTCATTGGCAGCTGAATATCTAGCTCTCCGCCTTAGAAGACATTGCCGTAATTTTAATCTGGAACATTCACCAAAGGGGGCACTTAAAAGCATAGTGCAATTGGAAAGCAATAGAAATCTTTAAGAGGTAGGGTCTGCTGGGAAGTTTTATGGAATTGTGTGTCCTCAAACGGGATTGTGGAATGCCAGTCTCCCTTTCTCCCCTTGCTTCCTGCCAAAGTGAGCAGCTTTGTTCTACCACATCCTTCTGCAGCAATACACTGCCTCACCTCAGGCTGAAGAGCAATGATACACTGCCTCACCTCAGGCTGAAGAACAATGAGGCCACTGAAGTGCGAACTGAAACTTAGAACCAAAGTAAGGCTGTCCTTACATCCTTACATGTGTATATGGTATGGACCTAAGAGGACAAACAGACATGTAGTATAGGTTTCAAAAGACACAGGAGTGTTTGAAATGACATTTCAGAAGATGTCCAAATTTGAGGTAAGAGGAGATCAAAGGAGATTGGCTAGCAGGAATCATCGGAGTTCTATAGAAGGACTACATTCTGTATTCCCCAATATAGTGAGGTGACTATAGTTTCCAGTGTATTCTGGAAAGATCTGGAGCAGAGGAACCTGAAGTTTCCAAACATAAAGAAATGACGAGTCAGACACCATGGCTATATTCTGCCTATGATCAAAGCACCCAGAGGCAGAGGCAGGAGGGTCATTAGTGAAAAGCCAAAACTCAGGCTACATAGTGAATCTGAGGCCTGTCTGGGCTATGTAGAAAGTTCCTGTTTCAAAGCCAACAAAGAAACAAACTGGTCTCGGTGACTCATGCTTATAATCTTAGCAACCAGGACAGAAAGGCAGGAGGATTTCTGTGAGTTGAAGGCCAGCTTAGGCTACTACTGAGTTCCCAGACTGTCTCAGGTCATAGTTTGAAACCTTCCTTCAAAACCAAAGCAAAACAAAGCAGAGCTTGTGAGCAGACCCAACAGTTAAAGAGCTTCAGACCTCCAGAAATCCATGAAACACCAGGTGGGCATGGCAGCTAGCCTCGGAAGGTGGAGACAAGGAAGACCTAGAATAAATTGTCTATGGATACTAGCCATATTGTCTAATTCCAGCCTCAGAAGGTGGAGACAAGGAGCACCTATAGAGCAAGTTGGCTAGGAAGACCAGCCATATTGATGAATCCTGAGTTTGATTGAGAAACAATGCCTCAATTAATGCAGTAGAAGAACCATTGAGGATGATTCCTGATATCAATCTGAGGTGCCCCCACACACCCACACATACCTATGAATATCACACACACACACACACACAATTGAGAAAAAAGGCTCCCAAATCAAATAAGTAAAATAAATGATAAGAAAAAGTGAATAAGATAACTATCCTGAATTAGTGAATATACTCTGTGCACATGTATTGAAATAGTACATTCTACCCCACTAATATTCACAGTGATTACATGCTAATCAAACAATAAACAAAATTTTAAAAGTTAAATTCAAAGGTGAAATAAATTTAAAAGAATATAAAAAATGTCAAGTGGTTGTTGTTAGTGTCTGGAGACACAAACCCCAAGTAACAAATAGTTATAGGTTAAGTCTCCCTTATCCAAAATGCTTAGATGCATAGTATTTAAGATTTTTGTTTTTCAGATTTTGTAATATTTCCTTGTAAATAATGAAGTGTTTAGGGGGACAGAAGACTAGACATGAAGTTCATTTTTGTTTCTTACATATCTGACAAATACATGAAGGTATTTTGCCTATGAGCAGTCATATATGATCAGCTATAAAATTTTCCACTTATGTTATCACACCAGTATTCAAAAAGTTTGAATTTGGGGACACTTTGGATTTTGCATTAGAAGTGTTCATACTGTGTGAGGAATGCAGGCCAGAACCATACTTGAGGTCACTAGTTGGGACTGTCTACTCTAGCTGTGTATTACCACATGAAAATTGGACTTTGAAGGCTGTCTGGGAATCTGGATTTTATTTTGAAATGCCCCGATGTTAAATGTTGACTCAGTTTTAGAAAGTGACATTCCTATACATAAAAATAGATGTATTCAAAGTAGGCTACCTGCTTTTACTTAGTAATCTCTGCTGAAGGATGGCAAGGGAAGGGTATATAGAACAAAGCTGTGAGGAGCCTGGTTGAAAGAGTCCATCCAAAGACCTGACCTGGGCATGGTGATCCATGCATGTGATCCTCGCTTTCAAGAGGCAGAGGCTAAGATGCTGGAGAAACATCTTGTCTCAAGAGCAACAAATGGATGATGGAGTAAAAGAGTGGTGGTCAGGCAGGTAGACCAGAAAAGCATAGTGTCCTGAAAGCCAGGGAAATAGGCCATTCCACCATCCATACTCATAGTGGAAAATGTCTGACCTTTGATCTATTTTTCTCTAATCTAGAAGGCAGCGCTTCAAGATTTTAAAACCTTGTGGCATTTATATGTACAGTCCTATAAACACTGTCACAAGTTCCTGTCTTTCCATAGCCCAAGCCTCATTATTATTTGTATACTTATTTATTTATTATTTTGTATTGAGAGAGGTATCTTTTTTTTTTTAGGGAACAGTGTCTGCTTTGCTACTTTTTATATTTTGTTTTATTCATTTTACATACCAACTGCAGTTCCGCCTCCCTCCCCCCACTCCCCCAACCCACCCTTCTCCACTCCTCAGAAAGGGTAAGGCCTCCCATGGGGAGTCAACAAAGCCTGGCACATTCAGTTGAGGCAGGTCCAAAACCCACCCCCTCCCCCACCTGCTTCAAGGCTGAGCAAGGCAGCCCACCCTAGGGAAGGGGCTTCAAAAGGGCAGCTCATGCACTAAGGATAGATCCTGGTCCCACTGCCAAGGGCCCACAAACAGACCACTCTACAAAACTGTTGCTGTATGCAGAGGGCCTGGTTCATTGCCACACAGGCTCCCAAGCTGTCGGTCTAGAGTCTGTGAGCTCCCACAACTGTCTCTGTGGGTTTTCCCATCATGATCTTGACCCACCCTTGCTCATATAATCCCTCCTCCCTGTCCTCGACTGAACTCTCAGAGCTCCTGGAGGTATCATCATGTTGCCCAGGCTGGTCTTGAGCTCCTGGGCTCAATCAAACCTCTGTATAAGCCTCCGGGATAATTGGGGATACAGTTGTATACTATGTGTCTGGAAACCACTGACTATACTTTTGAAAAATCTTCTTTTACTCTGGGGTAATAATTTTGTTTACTTCAAAGAGAGGAAGTTCAACCCTTAGGAAAAGGTTATGACCATACCAAAAGCTATAGGCTGTGTTTCCAAGCCCCCGTGAGGGAAACTGAATAGCAGTAAAGTGAACAATGAGCTAAGAGCAGAGGAAGTTGGTCATGGTAGCACACACCCGTGAGCCCAGCACTTGGGAGGTGAAGGAAGGAGGGTTGGGAGCTCAAAACCATTGTCAGCTATCTACTAAATTCGAGGCCAGCCACACACTGAGTTTGAGCCAACCTGGGTTACATGAGGCCCTTTCTAATAAAAAAGGAAAAAAATCTCAAATATATTCTATAGACTTCATTATGGTTTAATAGAAAAGGCATTTTTTTTTACAGAAAGGAACAAGAAAGGCTTGCTGTATGCTTTTAGCTGACTTAGCTATGAATAAGCGTTCTAATATCTCTACTCATACTGCAGGGGCTTGTACGCATAAGAAATGGGTAAGCACTCCAAAGTGAATTAAAAATGTTTCACCTCTTAAATTAGTATATGAAGCATTAGGCATCATTATAACATTTTGCTTCTTTTTTTAAAAAAATATTTATTTATTATGTATACAATATTCTGTCTGTGTGTATGTCTGCAGCCCAGAAGAGGACACTAGACCTCATTACAGATGGTTGTGAGCCACCATGTGGTTGCCGGGAATTGAACTCAGGACCTTTGGAAGAGCAGACAATGCTCTTAACCACTGAGCCATCTCTCCAGCCCCCATTTTGCTTCTTTTTTTGAGATAAGCTTTTACTGTGTAGCCCCACATGGCCTTGAACTTATGGATATTCTCCTGTCTCTGTCCCTGAGTGCTGGGCTTGTATGCATGCACTACCACTCCTGGCAAAAACAGGTTAAAATATCAGTTGGATGTGGTGGCATACGCTTACCTTCCTAGATACTCAGGAGGCAAAAAGAGGAAGAGTTGGATAACTCAGTGACAGCACAGGCTTTCTTTGGGAAAAGACCCGTGGAGGGAGGAGGTCTACTGTAAAGAGCCAGAACCCATAGTCTGCTTGCAGGCTGGCCTAGGGTATTCGTAAGGCAGAAAAGAGCAGGGGGAAGGGAACTGCAAAGTTTCTAATGTTTGACTCACGCATGGTTAGCTCTAAGAGGCTAGCTAGGGAAATAAGGCCAGTGGCGGGTAAGGCACTACTGGGGGTTGGGTAAGGCAGGGAGGGCAAGAATCTAGAAAAATAAGTTACTCAAGTTTAGAGAATTGTCATGGTTTAACCAAAATGGAAGCACTTTGCAACATGGCATGACCATACATCAAGCATGCATGAGGCCCTGGGTTCCATGCCCTGTATTGCAAAAGAAAAAGTAAAAAATATCAATATGAAATATTAATATAAAGTATCAATATGAAAAGTTAATATGAGCATCAATATATTATAGCAATATGAAATGTAACTTCTAGAACTTGAGATCTCTTAATGCGGACATCCACAAGTTATATTGCCCAATACTTACTTATATATCTGTATCATTTATTGTCCAAACCAGAACATTTTGGAGTATGAAAACAGGTGCTTTTAATAGTCATTTCAGGACAACAGGCAAAACACGAGACCATCTGGGTAATATGGGGGACACACGATCACCCCAAGTAAGAATAGCACATCCCTGGATACATAATCAAATTATCAGATTAGTATAATGACATGAGATATGTGTATGCAAAATGACTTTTCCCACACACTCTCAAGCAATTGGATACACCATAATCACGTCTCAGTTTTACACCCTGGGCTAAGCAAGGGAAGAGAAAATAGTAAGAATAAAACTTGCCAACTCCAGTTCATTTCCTTGCTTTCAACGCACATTTAGAAATTCAACAGGATTTGCTTTGTTCTAGCCTTCTGAACCTTGATCAGGTAATTTCAGTTATATGTCTTAGAGAAGGAGGGTCTGATGGGTGAAAAGAAGACTGGACAGGTCTTTGCTGAAAGCCAGTGAAAATAACAACCAGGGGAATCAGCACGCAAAAGATGGTAGGTTCAGTAGCGTCATATCTCAAGCAAACTAATGTACAGTGCATTTATATTCTCATGCAAGCAGATGAGATTCAACGGTATGCACAGAATTTGAATGTCTCCTATGACTCATTTGGAGCCTGGCTGCGAGCTCTAGCTAGCCCCTTTAGGCTGGAATGATTTGGGGAATATGGTGAGTGAGGTTAGCAGGACAATAATTTACATATGTTTTCATTTTTTTTTCTTTGTAAGTTTGAGGTGGGTTTCATACCTTTTTGAGAAGTCTTGCTGGAATGTGATTGAGTCACGGTGGCAGCTGATGTACTCTTAGAAGACACTGCTACAGATGGGCATTTCTCAGTAATCAGGTAAGTAGGCAAGCTGGCCTTTGTTCTCTGCATAATCTCAAGCGCTCTCTGATCCGCAGCACGGCACATGAAAAGCAGCACATCTGAATTGACAAAGAGATCTTTATTTCTCTCCCACAATGAGCTGAGAAAAGGGAGAAAGAGAATTGGGAGTGTGAATTTGTTTCTTTGGGAGTGTGCACTATCAGTCTGAGCAAAGGAAATGCTAATGGAACTTATGTTCCTGCCTAGAGACTGCATTTCCTGCCCGACTGTTGTATTATGTTTTGTGCTCGGTCCAGAAGCCCAGCCTCCCACTCAGTGGGCCTGGATGGGAAAGCAAAAAGAACAGCTGCTTGGGAGAGAGGGATTCATCGTCACTCTAGTTCTACTCCTGGCTAAAAGGAATATTGCTCCTAGCTGGGGAGGAACAGAGTGTGCCTGTTTGGAAAATCTACACATATAGACAGTTGAGGCTAAAATAAAATGATTAGCATGCCAAACTTTTGAGTGTTTTTGAAAGTAGGCTGCTGTCTGAATATTGCCTTTGGATAAATCACATTAGGGTAGTATTTAGTTATTTAGTTTCTGGACCCAAATCCTGTGTTCTTCATACAGATGATTCTGCTGAAGTCAATGTCTCTGTCTTGGATACACTCCCATGCTGACCCTAGGCTGGGTAACCATCACTGTTTCATGCTGGTTTGACAACAGAACAGTCAAAACAATTCTTGCTTCACCAGCTGTTTTTATTAGTTTTTAAAGACAGGGTCTCATTATGTTGCCCAGACTGATTGTCTTCAACTCCTGGGCTCAAGTGATCCTCCTGCCTCAGCTTCCAGAGTATCAGGACTACAGGTATACACTACCATGCCTGTCTTCTTGTAATAGTTTGAAGTTTATTACTAATGGCTTTCTTCCAACATTAGTGCTTTATTATTTTATGGATCCTTTGCAGTGATTTTTATGCTGCATGCTAGAGGCCTGTTTACTACTACTTGTCTGTCTAGTTTGAAATTCATTTTTAAAGAAAATAAGCACATAAAGTTATGACACGCCCATACACAAACACTTTGAGTAGGGGCTGGTGTTGCTCAGTATGGTCTTCAAGTCCTGGGTTCAAATGATCCTATCTTAGTCTCCCAAGTGCTGTCACCATTGGTGTGCACCACTGTACTAGGGGAGCAGGAGTTTTCATTAGCTTTCCATTCTTTAAAAAAAAGGATTTGTGTGTGTGCACACACGCCCAATACACTTGCATGCAAACACTTGCACACAGCACACACTCACGTTTGATATGGATATGTGGGCACAAATGGCATGGCATGCATGTGGAGGTCAGAGGGTTACTTTGTGGAGTTGGTTCTCTCCATTCACCTTTACATGGTTTCTAGGGATCTAACTCAGGTTGCCATGCTTGTGGATTGAGTGCCTTTATCTGCTGAACTGGCTCTGTAGCCTTCGTTCTTATGCTGGCTGGATGATGTTTTACATCAAATGTCTCTTAGACTCTAGTATCTAGAGTACTTGATTCCGACCAATTGAGAAACTTAGGAGGGAAGGCACAAAGTGTGAGAGTGGTCATCTCTGACCTAGTATTTCTTGTTCAAGTATTGGATAAGTGAACATTGAATGCTTTACGTGAATCATGTGCGTTCTATGCTCTGGAAATGGCATAGGAATTTCAGAGCATCCTGTTCCATAGGGGGTTGTCAGTTAAGTGTGTCCTTCATTCAACTCTTGGTAGGATTTTGAAACTCTGAACAGGGAGTAACAACGTTTCATGAGGAGAATGGGAAGGTATAAAGCCCTTTGTCCTTTAGCAATGATCTCTCTCTCTCTTGTGCGCGCGCGCGCGTGTGTATGTGTGTGTGTGTGATGTGCCATGTTACAGCACACATGTGAAGGTTAAAGGAAAACTTTGTGGAGTGAGTTCTGTCCTTCTACCATGGTTTCTGGGGATCGAACTCAGGTTGTGAGACTTGCAGCAGGTGCTTCCTGGCTGAGCTGCCTTCCCTCGCCAGCCCTCTCTCTTACTTAGCACAATGCCAGTAAAAATGTCACTGAATATTCAGACAGGCACATTCCTAGCAGATGGTTCTTAACTTGGACACTATGTGTGAGGGGCAGAGTTAAACACCCTGTGGAGTCAAGTTCAGTTCCCCAGGGCTCCCATTTCCCTCTGTAGTCTTTGGGAATCACTTCCTGGGGTTCTAATTCTCTATCTTGCCAAGCAGCAAAAAACACTAGGAAAACCCCCGGAAGTAGCTTGTGGTTAAGTTTCAAGTTTTTTGGCTCTTATCCAAACACTCATGAGTTTCATTTGTGTTCACATATAAGAAAAGCCAACCCAGATCTCCTAATAATGCTTTATTTAGTGCTTAAACTTTAATTGCAGGGTATAAATGATACCATTAGGAACCGATATCAATACTAATGCCATCTATATTATTATTTACTCAGTTGAAAACTAAGCTTGTTGAAATATATTTATTAACGCTGCACTCTAGAACTGCACATTTAAAGCTTAATTCTGTGGCTGTTCATGAATTCTCAGCATACTGTGGTGTCGAGGAGCCTTCTTAGCTTGAGATAAGTTCATTATTAAATTCGAGTGATATGTTAGGGCATTTTTTTTCAGGTCACAAAAACAAGCTGTTTTATTCAAAGGATGAAAAGCTCTGTGAAATTCAGGCCCTTTTAACCAACAAACAGTTAAATTTGGCATCTATGATGTATAAACTTTGCTCCTTAGCATTAAAATGTCCTTTATTCATTCTGTAGATTTCTTTTTCAACCATGGCTATTGTTTGTCACTAACAGCTAGCTTTTGTGAAGTTAATAAATGTGCATAATAAGGACATAAAGGTATGGAGAAGTAATACTGTAATCCTTTTGTTTGGATAATCAGTCTAATGTATGCAAATTAAACCTTATTAGTACTAGGGTTTTGTGTCTGCTTATCAAAATGTGCCATTTTCATGAAAATTGGAAGTCCATTATATAAAGTTATTATTAACAATCATTTAGGAATTATATACGGTATGCAAATTAAAGTTGATTACAACTAATTAAGGGCTTTCTTTGTTATTTGACCTTGTCTGCTTTTTATGTAAATATGTTTCTTTTGGTCTGGCATATTTTTAGACTCAGAAAAGTATATTAAGACAAGTTACATTATGTATTTTTTAATATATCTTTGTGTTGCCATTGTTTATGCCCTCATTTCCAGAGGCACATATGATAATGCTAGAGCCATGCAGCTCCCTGTTTGGTGATAGTTGTCTAGCTGAGGAGGATTTCAGAAACAGAAAACAATCAAATCCCCAAGTCCCTTCAGTAAGATTAGTGGAAACCGAGCACAACCCCAGTGTAGCATGTAAACCAGTCTTCATGCCACAATGCCCTTTTTTCCACTATTTATTGACTTCAGTCAGTCTTGAGTTATGGAGTTCTAAACAGAGCTCAGTAATACGTGATCATTACTCACTCCCAAGATGTCTTTCAAACACAATTGTTTGTTATCTGCGAAGGCATTTGACTCAAGGTTAGTGACTTCATCACAGAAAGCACAAGTCAGTACCAACGGCTTTACAAAGTATATGTTCCCTATAATGTGAGAAGTTTCTCAGTAGGTGAAGAGGAAACATTTAGAGAGTAGAAAGGTTTTTTCCTTTCTATTTAGTGTGTGTGTTTGTGTGTGTGTGAGTATGTGTGTGTGTGTGTGTGCATGTGAATACCATGGCTTGTGTGTAGAGATCAGAGGACAACTCTTGGCAGCTCTCTCCTTCTACCATGTGGGGTTCAGAGATTGAACTGAGGCAGTCAAACTTGGTGGTTAGTGCTTTTACCTGATGAGTCATCTTGCCGGCTTTTAGAATGAGAAATGTTTTTAAAGACTTATTTATTTTATGTGTATGAATGTCTGGCCTGTTTGCATGTATGTGCACCATGTATGTGCCTGGTGTGTGTGGCAGTCAGAAGAGGGCATCAGATCCACTGGAGTTGGGGTTAAAGATGCTTGTGAACCGCTGTGTGTGTTCTGGGAAACGAACCCAGTCCCTTGCAACAAATGCTCTTACCCCCGAACCATCTCTCTAGATCCAGGAGTGAAACTTCTAAATACTTGTTATACCTTTTATTTAGTGCCATTGTTATAGTTGTTTTTGGTGAACAATGAGGCTCAATACTATGGTTTAAGTAAAGGGTCCTGCAGTATTTGCTTTAATTCTGGAATAGAAAAGACCGACTAACCAATAATTTTCAAGTGCCTTAAAGTGTGTGGGCAGGAAAAATATGGGAAAATAAAGGAACTGAGAAAAGATGTCAAATGGGCTTAGGAATGTTGCTCCATGATAGAGTGCTTGCCTAGCATGCATGAGGCCCCGGGCCAGATCCTCCACACCGTAGAAATTGGGCGTGGCAGCATGAGACAATATTTAGTAGGCAAAGGCAGGAGATTGTCATTAACTACATAGTGAATTCAAGGCCAGCTGTGGCTGAGATTCTGTCTCAAAATCCACAATAAAACAACATGTCAGCATTTTTTCAAGAGTAGGGGGGAAATAGGTAGTATCTACATGTTTCAAAAAGGCAGTTGGTGCTGAGAGAATGGTTCAGCAGGTTGCTACCAAAGGTGTTGCTACCAAAGCTGACAACCTGAGCTCAACCCCTGTGATGTGCATGGAGGAAGAAGAGAACCAGCTTCTTCAAGTCGTCCTCTGACTTCCATTTGTTTTCCACGGGGCATGCATGTCTGCCTGCATACACATACACACAAGAGAAATTTCAAAATGAAAAAAAGGCAGATGAGAAACCAAGAAGTGTACAAACACTGATTTCATCTAAATTTTGAACATTTATTTATTTTTATTTTTATTTATTTTTTTGAGACAAGGTTTCTCTGTGTAGCTTTGGAGCCTGTCCTGACTGTAGACCAGGCTGGACTCGAACTCACAGAGATCCACCTGCCTCTGCCTCCTGCATGCTGGGATTTAAGGCGTGCACCACCACCACTTGGTGAACATTTATTTTTTTTTTAATTTTTCTACTTTGAAAACTGATGATTTAGTCTTTAAAAATAGCATTTGAATTCTTCATTTTTTTTGAATGCTAACACAGTTACCCACAATGATCTTATAGTTCCCTGTACCTAGCGCTAAGAAACGTAATGGCCTGATCAGCCTTAGCTTACAGGGCAGTGACACAAAGCATTGCTTTGTCCCGCTAAATGTTTCCAAAGTGAACATACTTGCAAGTGCCCCTTCATGTTGCTTATTGGGCTCAGCAAACTGTTTCCCAAAGCCCTATTCTGCTGACTCCATGCTCAAGATTCAATAGTTGTAGAGTATCCAGTGGTAACAAAACTCTCTGGCTACTTCTCAGAAATGTCGAGATGGAGCTGTCTTTTCCCAAGATCTTACAGGTGTCTTACAGCAAATGGAAACAGGTTATGACAGGTAAGGAGAGCGGTTAGCTGGGGCTTCTTTTGACCACATCAGTTATGCAGAAGCAGCTGCAGCTTTGACAAGGGCCGTCATTTGAATTCTTTCAAAGGGATTGAAAACTACATTTAAAAAGCTTTTCTTATACCCTTATGTGTGCACACACAGTGTGTGTGTGTGTGTGTGTGTGTGTGTGCGCGCGCGCGTGCACGTGCGCGCTCGCGTGCAAGTTCGTGTGGAGTTAAAAGGACAACTCTGTCCTTCTGCCATTTAGGTCTCCAGACTTGATGGCAGGTGCTCCTACTTACTTAGCCATCTCATCATCTCCCAAAGCAGCCTTTGAATTTACACTTGTGGACAGAGAGATGGCTCCGTGATTAAGAGCATTTACTGCTGTTGTAGAGGACCTGGGTTCAATTCCCAGCACCCACATGGCAGCTCACAACTGTAACTACTATTCCAGGGAATCTGACCTCTGAGGGCAACAAACACACATTGTGCACATACCACAAATAGGAAAACCAGTAATACACGCAAAATAAAATAAATAAACCTAAAAATTAAAAGTATTACATAAAGACAGAAAAGTACAAATATGTAAGCGGACAGCTCAGCACTCTGATGTAGCTATCCAGATCAAGAGGCGGCACACTGAGTCAGATGTGGTGGCACATGTCTTTAATCTCCTCACTGAAGGCAGATGCAGGCAGATCTCTGTGAGTTCGAGGCCAGCCTGATCTACACAGTGAGTGCCAGGACAGGCATGACTATGTAGAGAGTCCCTGTCTCAAAAACAAAAAGAAAGAAAAAAGATAAGAAAAGAAAGTATACATTGATTATACTACAGTAGTTCTTTGCTTTTTTCATAAATTGGGTGACAGGATAATATACAGGTCTCTTTATGGTGTCTCTTAGAGGGAATTGTCATCTGCACAACATTGAGAAGCCCAATCTCATGGTACCTACATGGTACCTCTCTTATAAAGGGAGGCTTTATGCTTTCTGGAAAGTGCAGAAAATCAAGAAGAGGCTAAGTTCATACCTTTCTCCGAGGCTATAGGAATTCATGCACGGAATAGATGTTGCAGGTCACTCTAGCCTCCAGAAAAGTTGTGCCCCTGGGTGTCATAGCATGGTTAAAGCTTTCATATGGAGTCTCCCATGTTCTAGGTGTCTCAGTACTTCCTCATCCTCCCCACGGCAGGTGTCCGCCATCTTCCCTCCACAGGACAGCCTTCATCAGCCCTTGCTTTTGCTTTACTTCCCTTGTTCAGTATAACAGGACTCAGCCCTTTTGCCAGACTCCACTGGAGGAAGTGCAGTGTTTTTTTAATAAACATTTTCTGTCCTGTTCCTCCAATAAGCAAAGCTTGTCCTTCTCAGGGTTAAAACGTGTCCAGTCAAAGTCCACAGACCATAATGGAGTTCTCATGTTTTCTCAAGAACAACGTTTTCTAATAGTTGCAGACATTTCTTTCCCCTAAGCAACATGGAGTCATGTACTGTAATTCCCAGCTCCAAAGATAGTTTTTTAAAGAAATCTCCGTTTGCGCCATAGCTCAGTGGATGGAAAAAGGATCTAATGATATTGGCCTCACAGCTAATGCCGGCAGTGTCTGTATTGTACCACAATAAAGGGACTGCCGTGGGTGCAGCTCTCCGCCTTCTAAGAAGATCCTTTGCTCCGTAGGAGTTACTGGGTGTGCCTGGAGAAGCTCCAAGAAGGTTAATAAGTGCCTGTGAAAGCAAGAGGGGGAAGATTGAAAGAGAACCCAGGAAATTCTCACAATGATACATGGAAAAGGAGGCAAATGCCAAGTCCTTAGTCAGGCTTCAGTACACTAAAGAGAAATATAAACATACGAAGAGGGACGGGTGCCGCCCCTTCTGTCAGGTGACTGGCTGTGTAATCAGCGTTTCCTTTCCCACGTGCTGACTGCTCTGAGCCTGGGAAGGGGAGACTGGGACACAAAATGCTGTCTCCTGGTCCTCAGTAAATGGTGGGGAACAAGCTGGGATGAGCACAGTTGGTCTCTCCTACCCCCCTAGGAAGGAAACACCATATTGCATTAGAAGATTTTATGACTTTATATTTCTTAAAATAACACAGTGGAATTATAGGCAGCACAAGAATTCAAGCTCTGTGAGTCTTTTAACTCAGACAGGATCGAATGTGTAATTAAGATTAATTATAGCATAATGGAATTGGAGATATGCGATTATTGCATCGTATTCCGTGCAGACAGACATGCATCTTGCATTCATATCATTTTGGTTTTTCAGGTTAGGAAGTATGCTGGGAGGAAGAGGCAATGGAGCTGAGCTACATTTTGCTGCTAGGATGTTTCAGAAGTTAATTTTTGCCAATGGCTGTCTCAGGGGTGTTGAAATACGCCCAGATACGATGGGTTTTAGAATATGCTGCCTTTATTTCGTTTCCTTTGACAAAAAGTCAACCTTAAAATATCTCCATCAGAAGATGAAAGCGTTTGTATTAACAAGTTTAGGGAGTCACCTGACTGCATGGGTTGTATGTTAAGGTGAAGTGAATTAATTTTTCAGTCATAAAGCCAAAATAGGAGTGGGAGCCTGGATATGTTTGAGAGTAGGTCTCTCTTGAATCAAAGAAGATAGGGAAGACCTTCATAGTTTTTGACTCTCCTATTAGAGAAAAATAAAACCAAAGAAGGAATTATATTTTAGATTATAGCATATTATTTCTATGAGCTTTTATTTATTTTATTGCATGAGTGTTTGCACGAATGTGTATCTGTGTACCATATGTGTGCCTGGTTACTGTGGAGGAGGCCAGAAAAGGGCATTGGATCCCCTGGGGCTGGAGTTAAAGATAGTTATGAGCTGCCACGTAGGTGTTAGGAATTGAACTGGGTTCTCGGGAAAACAGCCAGTGCCCTTAATTGCTGAGCCATCTCTCCAGTCCCTAGTATATTATTTAAATATTAAAATATATTGTGATGGGATCACTATTTAAGCCCGTCTATGTATTAGATCTAAGAGAGCATTTTAAAATTATATTTTGACAAGTTCATAATATATACAATGTATTGTGATCATATTCACCCTTCATTATCCTTCCTCATTCTCTCTTTACTCCTGCTGGACCCTCTTCTTCCCATCTAGTTCCCCCACTTACATTTCTTTATTTTAGTGACTAAGTTGAATTAGGATGAGCATGATTTGGGGTTATTTACTGGCTATACCAGCGAAAATCTCTCCCCTAGCCATTCATTAACCCCCCAAGGAGGGGCGAGGCTTCATGAGCTTCTCCCCCATCATGATGAAATGTTGAAAGGCCAGATCTTCCCCAGCTCTTGTCCAGGCAGCCACAGCTACACTATGTGGAATCTATCTACCTGTCTGTCTGTCCATCCATCCATCCATCCATCCATCCATCCATCCATCCATCCATCCATCATCTATTTATTGACGCAGTGTCTCAGTGTGTAGCTCCGGATGATCTGGAACTGGAACTCACAGAGATCCAGCTGCTGCTACCTCCCAACTGCTGGGATTAAAGACTATACTGTGCTTTTTGATTTTTGTTTTCCAAGACAAGGTTTCTCTGTGTATCCCTGGTTGTCCTGGAACTCACTCTGTAGACTAGCCTGACCTCGAGCTCACAGAGATCCACTGGCCTCTGCTTCCCAAGCGCAGGGATTAAAGACATGTGTTCCCATGCCCAGCAGGATTATACTGTGGCTTAATTTCCGTTTTCTTGGGTATTATTGTGACACTAAAGGGAATGTTCCTCAAAATTGAGTAAGTTACATATTTTAATTAATATATACTTTTTATTATGAAGGTTTTTGGAATATACATTCAGCCTTAATGCGGCGAGGTGGGGGGGGAAGGGCTTGGTCCTGCCTCGACTTCATGTGCCAGGCTTTGTTGATTTCCTGTGGGAAGCCTTACCATTTAGAAGGAGTGGGTGGGGTTGAACTGGGGGAAATCAAGGTGTGGGGGTTAGAGGAGGGGTAGGAGGGAGAACTGTGGTTGGAATGTAAAATGAAATAAAAAGAAAGAAATACACAATCTTATTTTACATACCAATCCCAGTTCCCTTTCCCTCCTGACCTCCCCATCCTCTTCCAACCCCATCCCCCATCCACTCCTCAGAGAGGGTGAGGCCTCCCATGTGGAGTCAACAAATCTGTCACATCACTTGAGGCAGGACCAAGGCCCTCACCACTGTATCTAGGCTGAGCAAGGCATCCCTCCATAGGGAATGGGCTCCAAAGAGCCAGTTCATGCACTAGGGATAAATACTGGTTCCACTGCTAGTGGCCCCACAAACTACCTAAGCCATGCAACTGTCACCTACAATCAGAGGTCCTAGTTTGCTCCTAGGCAAGTTCCCCAGATGTCAGTTCCACTGGCTAGGGTTAGTTTTTTCTGTGGATTTCTCCATCATGGTCTTGGACCCTTTGTTCGTACTATTGCTCTTCCCTCTCTATGGCTGGACTCCAGGAGTTCAGCCCAGTGCTTAGCTGTGGATCTCTGCATCTGCTTCCATCAGATACTAGATGAAGGTTCTATGGTGACAATTAAGGTAGTCATCAATCTGATTACAGGAGAAGGACATTTTAGGTACCCTCTCCACTATTGCTTAGATTTTTATCTGGGGTCATCCTTGTGGATTCCTGGGAATTTCCCTAGTGCCTGGTTTCTCACTAACCCAATAATGGCTTCCTCTTTCAAAGTATCTTTCTTTTTTTTTTTTCCATACATTGTTTTGTTTTATTTTTTCCATTCAAGAACATAATTAAAGATAAAAAAAAAATTATTTTTTCCTTTCTTCCCCTTCTCCCGGTCCCCTCCCACTACCCCCCACCCCTCCTCCCTCCCCCTTCTTCCTTGAAAGAGGGCA
>PVIU01021864.1:0-30630 GCA_004026605.1 Ondatra zibethicus
TTGTTTTGATTTGCATTTCTCTGATGACTAAGGATGTTGAACATTTCCTTAAGTGTCTTTCAGCCATTTTAGATTCCTCTGTTGAGAGTTCTCTGTTTAGGTCTGTGCTCCATTTTTTTTTATTGGATTATGTGTTCTTTTGTTGTCCAATTTCTTGAGTTCTTTGTATATTTTGGAGATCAGACCTCTGTCTGATGTGTGGTTGGTGAAGATCTTTTCCCATTCTGTAGGCTGTCGTTTTGTCTTGTTGACCGTGTCCTTTGATTTACAGAATCTTTTCAGTTTCAGGAGGTCCCATTTATTAATTGTTTCTCTCAGTGTCTGTGCTGCTGGGGTTCTAATGAAGTTAGGGAACCTCCTCTTACCTTGTTACCAATAATAAACAGCTTGAGGTGGAATACAAAATAATGACCTCCCAAGGAGCTCTTATGCACTGATTTTAATGATCCCCCCGCGTCCATCTCCTAGTAAAATTCTTTGTAGTTAAACGGCCTTTAACTATGTCATGTATGACCAATTAAAACCATCTACTTTATATTGAATGAAGTACCAACTTTTAAATCCCAATAATTAGTGGGCGGATGAAGGAAGGACTATGATGAAAGAAGCAGGCTATTGACTGTAAGAAAAGTATCTACTTATAATCCTAGCTATAGGGTACATAGGCAGCTTGTAAGGGACTGTTATGTATGTATATAGTGTGTATTTTATATTGATACTTCTGTGAAAGATGCTGCTTATCCATATTAACACATACATATATCGTTGAATATATAATGGTAATAATTACAGTAAAATTATTTGGACCCTTGAAATTTGTCTTCAATATCAATAAATGCTTTTGTATGAAGTATCTTCTTCCAAAAAATGGCAAATAGTAGCTGCCAACTAAATATGCCATGTATTATATTCCTCCAGGTTGTTAGTATAGGTCTGTGTATAATAATTCTCTCTCTGTCTCCCTCTCTCTCTCTGTCTCTCTGTCTCTCTCTCTCTCTCTCTCTCTCTCTCTGTGTGTGTGTGTGTGTGTGTGCGTGCATGCGTGTGTGTGTGTGTGTAAGAGAGAGAGATACAGCATTCAATTTGGGATATGTTATGTGAGCACATATGGCAAGCGTGAGATGTATACTTTTTAATGAGTTCAGTCTAATTTACAGATGTCTTTCTTGTATCTTGTGTTGTGGGCCCAATTTACCATCTTTAACATGGATTCCATGAGTCAAACATGGCTGCCTTAAAGACTACTCAAATTATCTTATTCTGCCCTCCTGTGCAGCCCAACCATTCCACTGCTCTATCCTGTGATTTCAGCCAGAGTTACCACCTGTTCTTTGGCCCATTCAGGCCAGAATGGCTCGCTTGAAACTGACCTAGTGACACTGATTGGACTAAGTTAGTTCTGGCAGAAACAGGAGCAGAAACAAGGTGACAAGGTTGGACTGCAGGACTTTGCATAATGTGAAGCAATCTCCTTTGGGGACAGTAGAAACCAGGATGCTGGAAAGGCTGCTTGAAGCAAGGACTGCTAGTTTGGGGTACAAGAAGCTTATGTAGCACCTATAGGGACTTTGGTCTATTGGAAAAAACAAGTGAAAAGATAAAATGAGAACCAAGATGATGTTCATGAATGAGAGGAAGTGTAAAAAGAAAATATGGAGTGTTCTGGGTTATCTCTCACAAAATGAGCCAAAATGTCCTGATGCCATCTCTAAGAACATAGTCATTTACTGAAGGCAGACTATTTGTCAGTCCCTTCCTTCAGCACATACTTGGCATATCTCATCAATCAGAATACCATTGCTTCTCTTCTAGAGTTTGTATATTAAAGCATACCAAGTAAAGAAGTTCTTGTTCACATGAGAAGTACCACAGTGGATGCATGAGAAGACTTGGAGAAATTAAGTCATACAGGTAAACACTTAAAGACAGGAATGAGAATTTATAGGGTACCCACTTGGTTTTAGAAAAAAGAAAAAAATATTTGACATGGAACAGAAGGCTTTTCATGATGTTGACCTTGGCTTCTCAGGTCTCTGTTTTCAGCACCATGGACCCTACATTGTCCGTGCACTCACATTAGATTAAGTGCAGCAGTTTGGATATACATATTCTGTTTCATTTTCAAACTATTACAGATGGTGACCACCTCCTATGAAATAATCTCCCCAGGTTCTGCCCACAAAATTCAAACTGTTCATCTTGATTTGGCACAGTCAACATCCCCATTGGGAAGGTTTACTTTACCATGACCACTGTTCCCCAGAGTTGTTAGGCTGTCTGAATTCATTTTATGGACTTATTCTAACCAAGTAGAATAGAATAGTGGGCATTCAGTACATATCTTTCACAATAGAAATGTCACTCATTTTATCAGAAGTCAGTATTTTTCACATGTGTTCTAGGCTTTGGCCTTTGTGGCTTTGCATTGATCATGTCCTTACAGTCTGTTGTTTTTTCCACTTCTGTTTCTTTAATAGTAATAAAGAACAGGAGTTTTTCTCTCCATGGGCCTTTATTGCTGCTTTAACATAAATACCCCTGTTCCATCTCTAAACCTAAAACCTGAGACTCATAAAGTCATTTTACAATTCTATTTACTAAAAAAAATCTTTAAAAGAAAAAAATAAGTATAACCAACAGAATACAAGAGATAGAAGAAAGAATCTCAGGTGTTGAAGACACTATAGAGCAAATAGAGTTATTGTTCAAAGAAAACATTAAATCTAATAAATTCTTAACATGAAACATTGAGGAAATCTGGGAAACCATGAAAAGATCAAACCTAAGAATAATAGGGGTAGAAGAAAGAGAAGAACTCCAGCTTAAAGGCACAGAAAATACATTCAGCAAAATCATAGAAGAAAACTTTCCCAACCGAAAGAAGGATATCCCTATGAAGGTACAAGAAGCTTACAGAACACCAAATAGACTGGATCAAAGAAAAGACATCCCCTTGCCATATAATAATCAAAACGTTAAAAAATACAGAACAAAGAAAAATATTAAGAGCTGCAAAGGATAAAGGTCAGGTAACATATGTAGGTAGACCTATCAGAATTACACCTGACTTCTAAATGGAAACTGTGAAAGCCAGAAGATCCTGGGCAGATGTGCTGCAGATACAAAGAAACCACAGATGCAAGCCCAGACTACTATACCCAGCAAAGGTTTCAATCACCACAGAAGGAGAAGAAAGAAATTCCATGACAAAACCAGATTAAAACAATATGTATCCACAACTTAGCCCTATAAAAAGAACTAGAAGGAAAACCCGAACACAAGGAATCTAACTGCACCCACAAAAACGCAGGCAAGAGATAACTCCCACCCAGCAAAACACAAAGAAGGAAACACACAAACACTATTACTGAAACTTAACAGGAATTAACAATCACTGATCATTAATAGCTCTTATTATCAATGGATTCACTTCACCTATAAAAAGACACAGGCTAAGAGAATGGATATGAAAACAGGATCCACCTTTCTGCTGTATATAAGAAACACACCTCAACCTCAAAGACAGACACTACCTCAGAGTAAAGGGTTGGGAAATGGTTTTACATTCAAATAGAACTAAGAAACAAGCAGGTGTAGCTATCATACTATCTAACAAAATTGATTTCAAACTAAAATCAATTAGAAGAGATGGAGAAGGACACTTTATACTCATAACATGAATAACCCATCAAGATGTAGTTTCAATCCTGACCATTTGTGCTCCTGATACAAGAGGACCCACATATGTAAAAGAAACATTACTAAAATTTAAATCGCACATCAAACCCCAAACACTAATAGTAGGAGATTTCAACACTCCACTCTTGCCAAAGGACAGGTCAAACAGACAGAAACTTAACAGAGAAGTAAGAGAACTAGCAAATGTCATGAATCAAATGAACTTAACAGACATCTATAAAACATTCCACCCAACACAAAAGAATATACCTTCTTCTCAGGACCTCATGGAACACTGAACCTGCTAGAAAAGAAAGTGGGAAGTAGTCTTCAATGCATGGGCACAGGACACAACTTCCTAAATATAAGCCTAGTAGCACAGACACTGAGGCAACAATAAATAAATGGGACCTCCTCAAACTGAGAAGCTTCTGTAAAGCAAAGGACACAGTCAATAAAACAAAAATGCAGCCTACTGAATGGTAAAAGATTTTCACCAACCCCATATCAGACTGATCTCCAAAGTATTCAAAGAACTCAATAAATTAGATATCAAAATTCTAAATAACCCAATTAAAAATGGGGTACAGAACTAAACAGAGAATTCTCAACAGAAGAATCTCAAATGGTCAAAAGATAATTAAGGAAATGTTCAACATCCTTAGCCATCAGGGAAATGCAAATCAAAACATCTTTGAGATACCATCGTACACCTGTCAGAATGGCTAAGATCAAAAAATCAAATGATAGCCTATGCTGGAGAGGATGTGGAGTAAGGGGAACACTCATCCATTGCTGGTGTGAATGAAAACTTGGACAACCACTTTGGAAATCAGTATGCAGTTTCTCAGAAAATTGGGAATCAACCTACCTCAGGATCCAGCAATACCACTCTTGGGCATATACCCAAAAGATACTCAATCTTAATACAAAGGCATTTGTTCAACTATGTTCATAGCAGCATTATTTGTAATAGCCAGAACCTGGAAAAAGCCTAGATGCCCCTCAATCAAAAAATGGATAAAGAAAATGTGGCACATTTACACATTATATTACTACTCAGTGATTTAAAAAAAAAACAATGATATCTTGAATTTTGCATGCAATGGATAAAATTAGAAAACACTATTCTGAGTAAGGTAACCTAGACCCTAAAAGATGAATATGGTATGTACTCACTCATTAGTGGATACTAGCTATAATCAGAGGATACTGAGTCTATAGTTCATGATCCTAGAGAAAAAGACATATATAAATCCACCTTGAAAGTGGAAACAAACAAGTTCACCTGAAAAAATTGGGAGCATGTGGGTGGGGGGGAAGAAGAGTGGAAGGGAGAAGGGGAGGGGTGAGGAGAACTTAAGGGAATGGGATTGTTGAGAAGTAGGAAGGACAGTGATGAGAGCAAGGAAAGAGTTATCTTGATTGAGGGAGACATTATATGGTTAGCAAGAAACCTGGCTCTAGAGAAATTCCCAGGAATCCACAAGGATGACTTCAGCTAAGGCCTTAAGCAATAGAAGAGAGAGGGACCCGTCTTGACTTGCCCTGTAGTCAGACTGATGAATATGTTAAACATCACCAAAGAACCTTCATCCAGCAACTGATGGAAACAGAGGCAGAGACCCGCTTCGGAGCACTGGACTGAGCTCCCAAAGTCTAGTTGAAGAGTGGGAGGAATGAGAATATGAGTGAAGAGGTCAAGACCGTGATGGGTACACCCACTGAAACAGTTTGCCTGAGCTAATGGGAGCTCACCAACTCCAGCTGGACTGGGAAGGAACAAGTATAGGTCCGAACTAGTCCCTCTGAATGTGGTTGACATTTGCATGGCTGGGAGAGACTGAGGGGCCACTAGCAGTGGCACCAGAATTTATTCCTATTGCATGTACTGGCTTTTTTGGAACCCATTCTCTTTGGATGTATACCTTGCTCAGCCTAGATATAGTAGGGAGGGCGTTGGACCTTCCCCAAATCAATTTGCCTTACCCTCTCTGAGGATTGGATGGGGTGGGGTGGTAGGGTGTGTGAAGGGAATGGAAGGAGGGGAGGGAGTGGGAACTTGGATTGGTATGTATAATGAAAAAATGATAGTTTTTTCTTTTTTAAAAAAATCTGTAAAGACTAAAACAAGAAAAAATAGTAATCAAACATTTTCTACTTATACCATAAAAGTAACATCTTCCTTCAAGCATCCTATCCTAGTTCTATCTACAATTATTTCTTTTCAGGGTCATATTTCTCCAAAGAACTAGCAATACATAATGTCTTCTCTTCTTTTCCCTTTTGCCATTCATTTGTGCCACTCCAGTACAGCCTCACACCCATCACTACTAAGAATTTCTTTCCTGAAGTACTCAATGATGTCCAGGTTATCACATATAATAAACTTCTGTTTGTGGTAGCTTATTCCTCAGTTAAATAACCTTCCTTCAGCATAATGTATCAGGTTCTTCTTATTGAAATATGCTCTTCTAAGTGCATGGTTTACTTCTTACCTCTCTCTCTTACCCTCATCTACAGGATATTCTTTATCTACACAGTGGCTAAGTGATGGCGTTTCCATGATCCTATTCGGAGCTGTTTTCTCCCTCTAAATTGTTTCTCTGCATGATTGCACCCACGTTCGTGCTTTTAAATGCCACCTACATGCTGATGACTTCCAAATTTATATTTTTCAACTATCTATCTCCAGATTTCCTAATCAGTATATGTAATTACCTACTTGACATCCACCACCAAATCAGAACATTTCTGTGCAAAACAGGATGTTTCATTTCTTCTCTCCCTTGTCCTACTCGAGCATTCTATAGCTCAGTGAGTAGTTCAAGAACTTATTCAATTCGCAGCCACTGAAAAGGAAGTTATTATTAATGTTTCCTGCATGTACGTCATCAAGAAACCTCATCAATTCTACTTTTGGATATATCAAATGCAGTTCGGTTTTCATTGCTGTTAGTATTCACCTAGCCCGCACTTCAGATTCCCTGATGGACAATATTGAAATTGTGTACTAATTACTTTACCGACAGCTGTTAACTCTTTACTGCTGTCAAAAACTTATTCTTCGCCAAGCATCCAGTCAGACTAAAAATATAAAGTAGGTCATGTTATTCTACTAGTAACCATTCAAGAATTACAATCTCACAGTGAAGTCCAGTGAAACTCTCCATGGAACGGTTGCTTTCCAGGCTTAGCTCTAATACTCTCTCCCATGACCACTACTTTCTAACCACACTTGTCTTTTTTCCCTTCCCAGAATACTCTAAAATTTTTACTACTAAAGACCTTGTTGTCAGCTCTTCTCTCCGCTACCCCACCCCATCTTTAAAAAAACTATTTTCCATACAATATATTTCTATCATGTTTTCTCCTCCTTAAATTCCTCCAAGATCTTACTCATCTCTCTAGCCACCCAACTTTCTTTATTCTCTCTCTCTCTCTCTCTCTCTCTCTCTCTCTCTCTCTCTCTCTCCCAATCTTACACTTACTCTTTGCCTCGATTATTCCTATTTGTCCTTTGGCTCTCTTTTCAGATGCTCTATCTTCAGAGAATCCTTCTCTGATATTCTGAACATGATCCAAATAAATTACCCTTGTTATGTGCCTTCCTAGAATCCTGTACTCTTCTTTCACAGTGCTTATGATGGTATTAACCTCTTGAGGGATTATTATTATATAGGTGATATCTGAAGTCAAGAGTGTAATAACAGTTTTAATAGTTTAATAAGGGTAGAAAAATCTCTCAGCAATTAACTCAAAAAACGTTTGCTCAGGGCCTCCTATTGGGCAAGGATTATTCTGAGTATAGAAGACACTGTAGTAAAATTCATAGTGGTATAAGTATACCTAGCAAGACAAATCCAGATGTGTTTCAGTAAAAAAGATCTTGAAGGGTAACAGTAAATCCAGTAAGTATTTTGGTTGTATAAATTAATCTACAGTGCTCGCTTTGGCAGCACATATACTAAAATTGGAATGATACAGAGAAGATTAGCATGGCCCCTGTGCAAGGATGACATGGAAATTCATGAAGCGTTCCATATTTTAAAAAAATTAATCTAGATAATATGACAATTCCTTAAACTTTGGCACATTGTGACTACGATAGCAACAGGAGAACATCATTTGGATCTACAATG
Source organism: Ondatra zibethicus (assembly GCA_004026605.1). NCBI lineage: Eukaryota > Metazoa > Chordata > Mammalia > Rodentia > Cricetidae > Ondatra > Ondatra zibethicus. The sequence continues at coordinate 7,821 of PVIU01021864.1, forward strand.
TGATAAATGAAAAACTGTGATTAATGGAAAAAGGCAGGTAAATCTTTCTGTAGAAGATGATGATGAAACTAGGATCAAAACATTGAAAACATTATCTAGGCATTGTATAAATAGTGTATGGGTATGAGTAACTATTTACAACAGTGATACAGTAAATTGTAATAATGCAGCCTAATAGGAAATGAGACTGGAGAAGACAAGAGTAAAGTCATGGAAAACACTGAGTCCCAAGCTGAGAAGCTTGTATTCCATCCTATATAAATCTCAAATGTCTCCTATGCTAAGTGCAACTTCAACTGACTCTCTGTATCTGTCTACAAAGAGTTTACAATCTCATGGGAAGATAGAACCTATGCACAAAATGTGTAGAACAGTAATGCTACACATCAAAGAAAAAAGTCCTCCTCTGGGGGAAGGCCTAACATAGAGTCAGTCATAAAAGGTCCCCAGAGAAGGTGAATCTCATGTGCTTTTCTTTTTGCCTATATGTCCCACTAAAATGCTATTGGGTATTTCTATTAGATTGTTTCAGATTAATAAATTACTTTTAAAATTAAGGTAAATAGAAGCCTTGGAGCTTCACTTTGAGATTTTGTGGGTAGTTCTTTCAAGATCTACATAGTCTAAACGTTAAAGTATAAATTTTTAACAATTTGACACTATGGCTATTAAATGATATTATCTCTGAGCTTGGAAACTGTCTACATTGCTCATTATTCTCTTCTTAGCATGCAGCACAATCCATGGATAATATTAGCCTTTCAATAAATATTTTGATTGAATAAATGTATTCTCTCCCTTTTCCGAGCAGAATCCCCTTTTTATTTTTCTTCTCTCTTGAAGTGTGTACCTTTTTATTATGCTATTTAATAATATTCTGCAATTGGTAACAAAGACAAAAGAAATAGAAACACATGTGATTCCAATGAGAAAAACTCAGGTATATACCAGTAAAAAGAAAAAAACCCTAAGAGAAGAACAGAAAGAGAATGAAAATGCAATAGGTAGCTATAAATGTTAAGGGAAATTCAGTGTGGGAAAAAATGATGTGCTTGTAGCAATACACATGCCTGAGACATTGCTGTAAGTGCTTAAGGCATATTTCTGATTGGCTAACTTTCCTAATACCAGGCAATACGTAAACTGCTGGAGGAGAAAAATGTTCCTACCTAGCTGTGAACCTCATGAGTTATAATAATGAGCTGGCTGTCAAGATATGCCCACCAATACAATAGTAGGACTACTACGAGGTAAGTAGATATGAGGCTTGGTCTATAAGAAGGAATTCATTCCTGATAATATACCTACTCAGGACCCTATGGTTGGAGAGGTCATGGGCCTTAGGGAAGAATCAACTACTGTTGTTACGTTAAATGAACATGGTATCAAACTAAATGCTTATGTTTATGTGCATAAATTTACGTGCATAACTACATGCTCTCAGCCTTCCATCAGCCTTCTATGCTTTCCTTTTTCATTAGATGGTGGTTAATGCAGAGACTCACAAAACTCAAAGGATGGAGAATAAGTGACTGTTGAATATGGTGAATGGAATGTCATGTCACCCTCTCCAAAGCTCAGGGAACATCAAGAAAAGAAGGGGTGGAAAGAATAAAACAGCTGGTTTGGGGAGGACTGCAACAATGCAGTGTCTTTATGGCACTGCATGGTGGTTATAACTCAGAGCACCCATAAAATATCAAGTCAGTCAAAGAGGCAACATAAATTAGGGAGGGGCTAATAAAGTCCCACCCATCACTGGGAGATTATGAGCAGTTAGTGGATGCTGGGAGAGGGCTATTAGTTTCTTTTTAAAACTATAATATTTTTATTTATTTTTGAAATTTCCATGCATTTATAGCAGTTATTTGGATCATAGTCATCTATCACTACCTTCCCCCAACAATGCTACCTAGTTCACTCCATCCTGTCTCCCACCCAACTGTCATTCCTTTTTCTTAATTGATAACCCTCTGCATTCAATTAACCCTCTGTTGTCTTTATGTGTATGGGGAGGGGGCACCTACTGAGGCATGGGCAACCTACTAGCAGTCATGTGTCCAAAAAAAGTGACCCTCCCTCCTTTAATAACCATCCACTGTCAATAGCTCCTCTACCAAGGGTGGAGCCTTGGGGTCTCCTCCCAAATTCATGCTGAAATTTTGACAGGCTATCTTGATAGTATGCAGATTTTCTGTGGGTAAGCACAAGTGTTGTGAATTGATATGTGCAGCACTCATGCCGTGACCAAAGTCCGCTTTTCACAGCTCTCTTCTTCATTAGCCAGCTCTTAAATTCTTTCTTCCCACTCTTCTGTTTGTTCCCTAAGCCTTGGTGGGGGATGAAACAGATGTCCCATCTATGGCTGAGTACTCCCAGTTTCTTATCTCCCATAAACAGTAATGTGGCTCTGTATTAACCACTACCCACTTCAAAAACGACTTTCTCCAATCAACAGTGGAAGCCACACAAATCTACAGCTATAGGGCAGGGTGCCTTGCCCTCTCAAGATTGGAGGGGGGTGGGGGAGGGTGTGTGGAGGGAGTGGAAGGGAAGTGGGAGGAGGGGAAGAAGTGGAAATTTGGATTGGTATTTTTTAAAGTAATAAAATAAAATAATAAAAAAGATACATATTTTGAAGACACTTTCACAGCATGAAGAATTTAGATAACAACACTAGGCCTCTCCAGGACCTAGGATTTCCCCAGTCATGAACTTTTTGCCAGGTTTACTGTGCCAGACATAAAATTCATCCTGTGGAATGGACCTCATATCCAGTCAGAAAGCAGTTGCTTATCCCCATAACTGGCATGCCATCAATGGTCTCATGCAGCTCTGAACATTATATGCTACAATACCAACCCGTCTGGCCAGATGTATCAACAGGGGTGTCATTTTCTTCAGTGGTACAGCCATTGATAAGCTGCCAGCAAACATTTCTCCATTCATACTCTTGCAAGCAAGCAAATATAATTAAACCCAGTGGGCAATAAATAAATAAGTAAATAAATAAATAACAGGGGGCCTTGTTGGGAAGAAGCACTTCAGCAGAAAAAAGAAAGGGGTAAGAGAGGCATATGGGGTATAAATGGACAATATTCAGCATGTACACATACTAAATTTTCCAAGAATAAAAAAATACAAAAAAGTCATTATAGCCTCAATAGAACTAAAATATGGACTATCCCTTTTGAATTTTATTAACACTTATTAATTGTACATGTTAAGTGATTTTAGCATTTCAATGAATGGTTATAAAACACAAGAAAAAACGTTTTTACCTCCTATGTTGTGGTCTTGGCAACATTGGGTGCATCAATTACATATCACGTGCCTCACTACACATTTCTTCCTATAAACTAACAAGTATTTATTCCCTATTGCAGTATAAATATGCTCAAGGAAAACTAGATTTTAACTGGAGGGCCTGCTTGTTGGGGTTTCTGTCCTGCCCATTTCTCACAGTCATTAGGGCCCAAAGAATTATACAGAAGGTCTACATAAGTTATAAAGCTGATTGGCCCATTATCTCATGCTTCATATTAGCTCTTATAACTTATATTAACCCATTATTCTTATCTATGTTAGCCACATGGCTCAGTACCTTTTTCAGTGGGGCAGGTCACATCCTGCTTCTTCAGTGTATGGACAGGACGTGGGGGGGAAGCTTCCTTCTTCTGAGAATACTCCTGTTCTCATTGCCCTGCCTCTACTTCCTGTCTTGTTGTCCCTCCTATACTTCCTGCCCAGCTACTGGCCAACAGTGTTTATTTAAAACTTAATTGATAGAATACAGAATTGTCCTGCACCACTTCCCCCTCTTTTTTTTTTTTTTAAGAAAACAAGAACATCCATACTCCATTTTTTGGAAATGTGGGCATAGTTTTCCAGGCTACTTCCTGCTGGTTGGGGGTGCTGATAATCTTATGAGGACCTAAAGGAAATTTAGAATTATGATCAAGTCCTGACTGGAGTATCCTGTGAGGCTTGATCATCTCAGTCAGCATCTTGAATCCATTCTGGTTGTAGAAATCTGACATCTGGACCATCTGTTCCTACCAGAGATTTCTCAGGTGGTCTTCCTTGATCAAACCAGATTTTTCTTAACTCAGAATGAATCCACAGCCTCTCATTTCCTGTGGAAACAAAAGTAAAATCTCTTCTCCAAAGTAACATACCTTTTGACTTCAATTTTGAAGTCAAGGTATTTTCAAAATACCTATCTTGGATTAATTCAGCAGTATTTATAAATAAATATCTTTTAGCAGCTGTTGTTCCTTCCTCAGCATTCAAACAATTCAAAGAGAGCATAATAACATACAGTATCCAGATTCTCTGTGTGTTGTCCATCTTTATGGGGTTTTATTTTAAACTCCATTTCTTTTATTTTTAATTTTTGGCTTTTTGATACAGGGTTTCTGTGTATCTTTGTCCTGGAACTTACTCTGTAGACCAGGCTGTTCTGGAACTCACAGAGATCCGACTGTCTCTGCATCCCCAGTGCTGGGATTAAAGATGTGTGCTACCACACCTTGAACTCACAGAGATCTGTCTGCCTCTGCCTCCCAGGTATTGGAATTAAAGGCGTGTGCCACCACACCTTTAACTCACAGAGATCAGTCTACCTCTGTCTCCTAACGTGTTGGGATTAAAGGTGTGTACCACCACATCTAACTACTCTCTTCCTTCTTTTTTTATTTAAGGACTTTAACCTCTTACTTTTCTCTCCCAAGCCAGCATATATTTTTAAGACACAGTAAACCATTTAGAGATTTTTTTGAATCTCTCTTTACTGTATATCTCTCTTTTTCTGACTACATGAGCCTTTAATTTACCAAGCAATATGGGTAGTATTAAAGACATGGCTTTGACAGCTGGATCCAGCCCATTTCTTAGCTTTCTGCAATTCCAGCTGTTGTAATGAGGAGAGCCTGCTTTTCATCCTGGCTGCCCAGCTAGCTTACACCTGAAATAACCACATGGAAATTGTATTAATTAAATTACTGCCTGGCCCATTATATCTAGCCTCTTCTTGGCCAACTCTCAATCTTCATCTAACCCATTTCTATTAATCTGTGTTCACCACGAGGTTGTGGCTTACCGGGAAAGCTTCTAACCAGCGTCAGTCTTGGGCAGGAGAACCATGGCATCTGCCACACTACCTTCTTCCCAGCCTCTCTTAAATGAGAGCGCTTGCCTCTAGCAAGCAGAGCATACCAGAGAAATTGCTGCTACCAAGAAGCCATGCTTTACTCTATTCTTTTCTGCCCAGAATTACTTCCCAAGCTCTGTCAGGCTTTGTGTGGATGCAGTTGTCCACGTGGGGGGCCATTCTGTCCTGTCCAGTTCCCACAGTCATTAGGGCCCAAAGAATCACACAGAAGGTCTACATAAGTTATAAAACTGATTGGCCCATTAGCTCAGGCTTTGTATTAGCTCTTACAACTTATATTAACCCATTATCCTTATCTATGCTAGCCACATGGCTCAGTACCTTTTTCAGTGGGGCAGGTCACATCCTGTTTCTTCAGTGCCTGGACAGGACTGCAGGGGGAGCTTCCTTCTTCTGAGAATACTCCTGTTCTCATTGCCCTGCATCTACTTCCTGTCTTGTGGTCCCTCCTACACTTCCTGCCTGGCTACTGGCCAACCAGCATTTATTTAAAACATAATTGACAGAATACAGAATTGTCCCACACCACTCCACTAGATTATTTCAAGTATATTAAGAAAAACTCATCCTTAAAATAGTGATTTGGGGGCTTAGCATATATTTGGAGTTACAATAATCATAACCTACTCTATTATGCTAGCCTTACTAAGACTTCCTTAGTGATTGGAAGGTTGGTTTTGCTTCAGATTGCTATCATTTCGATCGTTTAAGTGAAGCTAAAATTATACCATTGAATTCTTAATTTTCTCACAGCCTCCTTGACATCTTTGTTTTTGAGGCTGTAGATAAGAGGGTTACACATAGGAGTGACAACAGTATAGAACAAGGAGAAGGTCTTATGGAGAGCTGGCACCTGGGCAGCCAAGGGCACAGCATAGACCAAGATTAAAGTTCCATAAAACAAAGTCACAACTACTAGATGAGAAGAACAAGTGGAGAATGCCTTTTGCCTGCCAACAATGGAAGAGATATGTAAGACCACAGAAAGAATCTTCCAGTAGGAGGCTAAAGTTAGTCCAAAGGGGACTAGGGTTACCAAGGTTGTTAAACTCATGCAGACTAGGTTAACCAGGTGGGGATCAGAGCAGGAGAGCTTCTGCAGAGGCTTCAAGTCACAGAAGAAATGGTCAACTCATTGCCTCCACAGAAAGTCAAGCTAGATAGCATAGCAGCCTGGAAGGCAGCTGCCACTGAGAAGCCACAAAGCCATGAGCCAATTGCTAGTCCCAGACTTAGGGTTCTGTGTAATAGTGTTGTATAGTGCAAGGGCCAGCAGACAGCCAAGTACCTGTCATAAGACATTACTGCCAGGAGATAACACTCAGTGCTTCCCAGGGCGCCAAAGAAGTATAGTTGAGTTATACAACCTACCATGGAGATTGCCCTATCTTCCCGAAGTAAGTCCACCAGCATCCGTGGTACAATGTTGGATGTATAACAGACCTCGAGGCCTGAAAGATTTGCTAGAAAGAAGTACATTGGAGTCTGGAGTCCTTGTTGGATGCATACTAGTGCCACAAGAAGAAGGTTACCAGAAACTGTGACTAGATAGACAATGCCAAATACCAGGAAGAGCAAGGGGCTCAGTTCCTTGAGGTCTCCAAACCCTAGTAGAAAAAACTCAGTTACCACCATAGTGGTATTTCCTGGCCCCACTGCAGACATATGTTCCTGAGACAATCTTAGTTTCTCCATAGCAGTACGTCACATCACTCTACAGATATGATTCCCCATGTGATCCAAGTCTATCAGTGATAAGAGATCTGAACTGGTGGGGCTGGTTTTGTTGACTCTGGTTCTTATGAGAACCAGTTAAGTTTGCCTTTGGGAAACTGTTTCTAGAAATTAACTGATCTGTCATCTGAGCAGAGTTTGAACCAAGAATGAGGAATCCAAAGAGAAAGAACCGCCTAATAAAAATCTATTCCCCACCCTAAAGGAAAAAGTTATACTGTGAGCAGGTTAACACCTGTAAATCTAAAATAGCAAGTTGATACTCTCAAATTCACATGCAAAGGAGATAGAGACTGACCATGATTAGAATCTGTTGCTTGCCCAGAAGAAATGTACAAGCAAATACTTGCTAGATATTGACAATTCCAAGAAATGGTGGCCATCAAAACAGTTCATATTTGTGGCCTTCTTGAATAAAGCATAAAATAAAGAGGGAAACGCCATGACTGTTGCAGAGAAACATTCCATCATTGCTATGGGGCCATCCATGTTTGTTTGGAAATGCCATCCCTGATGCAGTTGCTTGAGAGAGTACGTTGCAGGAAACTAGGTGTAAACCCTAAAGGAGAACAAAGATTTTTATTTTCCCTAATACAATATTTTTATTAGTCATTTGGGAATTTCATACAATGCACCCCAATCACAGTCACTTCCAAATCCAAGGATTTTTATGTTTAAATATTGCCTCATAAAATGCTGGAATTTAGGCTTGGGAAGGAAACCTAGAGAATGGTATTTTAAACCACCACTTAGATTCATATTACACATATCTAAACAAACACATGCATGCATGCACTTACAAATACACATACATTTTGATGCAATCACATATTCAAGGAGAAAAGGCACATATATAATCTTTGTTCTCACTTCAAATTTGGGTTTATGAAGTCAGTCAATTGGAATATTGCTCCACAGGACTTGCCTGACATTTGAAAGAAAATGACTATCAGGTCACCAGATCTAAATAAACAGGCTTTCCATATGTATCAGCAACAATAGAAAAGAAACTAATCTATTTCTTCAACTTTGTTATTGGTCTGCTTGAGAATGCAGTGTTAGGATAATGCTGAAGCACATGAACTTCAAAGCAATGCTGTCTGGACCAAATCTCACCCTCTCAATTATTGACTGTGTAACCTCAGCCAAGTTACTTGACCTCTCTTGAGCCTCGGTTGTTTTATTTGAGAAATACATGTTATTAGGAGAGTACCTGACTCATAACAATACTAAATGAGCATTAAATATTTTTGTTTACATGGAAAAAGTATTGAGAAAGCATTCCCATGGAAAGATTAACCATCATTACTAATCACTACATAGTGAAAATTTAAAAAGTAATATAAATACACAGAAGGAAAGTTGCTTGTTTTTTACTACTTTAAATTTTTATTTAAATTTATTTATTTATTGCGTATAAAGCTGAACCATAGTTCATGTGTGCAGATGAGGGGACAATTTGTGGAAGTCTGTTCTTTCCTTTTTCCACATGAGTCCTAGGAATCAAAAGGAGGTTATTGGGCTTAGCAGCAAGTGCCCTAATCCACTGAGCCATCTCACAGATCCTTTTATTATTTCTTCACTACTAGCCATCACTACTCAATTTTAACACTCAATTTAACCTCAAGATACTTTCAAATGCCATTAATATAAACTTATGCAACTTTGTAAGGCTTTGATGAGATCATGTATATAAAGTGCCTGCCATTTAGAAAATAATCAACAAATCATGTCAGAACAATACTAACAATTTTCCTGGATCATCAAATGAACATGTAGCAGAGTGGATATGCACAGTTGTGTGTGACTCAAATGGGCATGACCTTTCCACCATACAATTGAACATAATGCCTACTGTAATTTACATGTGTGTGTATCTGCATGTGTGTTCTATGGTTTTGTGCAAAGGGACTTTAGAAACCTTTTCTCTGAAAGAGTTAAAAGGCAAACTCTCCGCAGTGCTCTTGTACCTTTTAGCTAACTTTCTTCTTCCATCTCCATTCTGTACCAGTTCCCCCACCACCAACACACACAAGCTGTGGGCACCCACACTGCTCTCTTTGTTCTTTTGGCTCTCATTCTTGTCCAGCTCCTGACCTTTGATCAACCTCCTCTTTGAGGAGGAACTCAGGGTTTTCATTGGATGTTCTCAGCACAGGCTCCTGCCTCCTCTTCAAAAGCTTTGGCTGACTCTCATTCTCCATGGTTTTTTTCAAAACTGAGGCCACCATTAACCATTTCTTTTAGCAATAAATCCTTACCCAATTCTGCTGCCACCTTCCCTTCTTCCTGAACATATTTTGTTGTTGGCTTGTATCACTTATCACAAACACCTTATAATATTAATACATTAAACTGAATTCTAATAATTTGGTTTTCTAATCAATGATCCACGAAATCAGAGATGTCTCTCTTTTACTAATGAATCCCCATTTCTTAGAATATTGCCTAGTAGAGAGAAGACAGAATGAATATTTTCTTTATAATGTGATAAGGTAGTGTGATAGGATAAATAGGACTTTGTCTTTTGAGTGAAACAGAACTATGTTCCTATCTCAGGAATATCTCCACATGGGACCTGGAACACTTGGTTATGTTCAGTGTGCCTCTGTGTCCCCATCAATTAATTAGGAAGCTTCACAAACCTCTTATATCTCTAAGTCTCCATTTCCTCTTCTAGAACATGGATTTAAAAACGTTTTATTTCTCTTAAAGGCTGGAAAGTAACATTTAAAGATCTGGGAGCCAACCTTAGTATTTGTCATAAGTATTTTTTAAATGCTATGATCTTTAGGAAGCAGCATAGATAATAAAAAATGAAGGGTAGTGGTGGTTATGTTCTACTGAGAAATTATTTACAGGCTGGCCAGATGGCTCAGCAGGTAAAGGTGCTGACCTCTAAGTCTGACAACTTGAGATAAATCCTGGTACCTGTTATAAAAGGAAAGAACAGGAGTTTTCCTCTGACTCACACACACACAAAATGCACAGTAATTTTTTAAATGAAACCTTGAAATTTAAAATGGACTGAGACCTCTTATAGCTGATTATATGCATAGTTGCCTATCAGAAATCCATGGTCACCTTTGCAGTTGGGTTTAACCAATGAGATATGAACAGAATGAGATTTGGAGCTTCTAGAATGTTCCCAAAAGGGGGAGGTCTACTGCCTGGCATGAAGACCCATAATTAGGAGTCTTATCATGCAGATAAGCATATTCCTATTTTGTCCAATACTGACTATTCTGAGGTCTTTGTTACAGCATCTTAACTTACCTTAACAAACAAATAAGTTTACCTACCTTCAGAGATGTTATGATTACTCAGTGCAGTAGTTCTTGCAAAACACTTAGTATCATAGTTAGCGCAAAGTAAACAGATTTTGTTATATCTATTGCTTAGTAACTTCATCTTTTCCATTTGTTTCCCATTTGTGGAATAGCCCAATGTTCTTGTGTGCTTCCTAATGACAACTCAGTCAGCAGGTAGGAGTCTACATATATGGTGGTGGTCCCATAAGATTCTAGTATAATTCTGTAACCATCTTAGTTCATGTAAGCATACTTTATGATATGACATAATAGTGGAATCACCCAATGATGGAATAGGCAGTAGAACATTTTCACATTATTAAGTAGCATTACTTCTAGTCTATCCACACTAGATTTGGGTTCATTTAAGACTCAATGCTTAGACAGGTTCAAATAGCTCTGAGAAGGTTTTCTTCATGGACTCAACAACTTCCCCCTTATAAAGAAAGGGAAATTAAACTAAATTATCCAGATTTTCCTTTGTTCACACAATGAAAATACCATACTTGATTAAGTATGACTTTTTACATTCTTCACAAGCTAGATAAGGAACCAATATTCAAACTTGGGTTTATATGTCTGGAATGTTTGGCAATATTTTCCTGTATTTCTGGTTGTCACGACCTGAAGGGGTCCCACTACTGGCATCCATGGATAGAGGCCAGGTATCTTGCTCAGTTATCTACAGTGCACACAGGACAAGGCCAACAGCACATATTTTCTAGTCTAAAATATAAATGGCGTCACTTTAAAGGCACCTTGCCCTACAGGTACATATACAGGGAGAATTTCCAATTTTCATACAGATATTTCCAAAAAATCAATCTGCTATTAATGTAACTCGGGTTGAGGAATTATTCTAGCTCTATTTTCTTGCCTCTTCTTTTACACATTGCTTCTTCCAAAGAGAAAGGTCTACCTGACCAGCCACTTGAATTTGAGTAAGACTGTCATCATTTCCTTTCTGAAATTCCAGAGCACAGCAGAAGAGAGTAGATAAGACATAGAAGCGGGGGTGTTGTCTCGGGTTCCAATTAATACTTTGCCACTTAGTAACTGAGCAGCTACTTATATGGTTATTTAACACTTTGGGAATTTCTGGCTACAGCATGTTTGGTTGAAAACATTTTTACATTATACAAGAATATTTTTGTTAGGACTTACAATAGAATGATCAAGAGAAAATTTTCGAGTGTAAAAATATGATAAAATGCTATAGGCAAAGTAGACATGAATATACATTCCAGAAATAAAGTCAAAGGTTGGTGGTAAACACCTGACTTATGAATTTGTCTGTTTATATTTTAATACTTGATGGTGTGTGTTAAACCATGATCATACCCAGTTGGCAGTCACTGACGGTGTTCAAAGAATGATGCAAGAGTTTAATTTTAAACTGCCAATATTTACAAGGTTAGAGAAAGTATACAATGTGTACATCTATTTGAACTCATGCAGAGAAGAATTTCCAGTCATCAATTTAAAAACGTGCAGAGACAGGGCAGAGTAAAGTACAAAGTTGAAAGAGCCAGGTTACTGTTGAATCCCCTCTGTGTCTTTTCCTGCTTGATGAAAAAAAAACAAAAAAACAAAAAGAGGGAAAAAGCCCAGTCACATAGAGATGTGATTAAAACGCAGCAGCAAGTCTTACTGCACAAGACTACCTCTCTCCAGCCCCCACTCATCCTGACAGCTAGCTTCAAAGTGTTTTTTCCCCTGTTCAAGAAGTTCTTCATGCTCCCCCAGCCTTTCTTTCAAACCAATACCTATTTTTTCCCCTTTTATCAAATAATGACTCTCTTAGTCATCGCTGCAGGTTTCCTGGACTTGTACAACCTGCTTATGACTCAACCTGCTTTTAGCGAGTGGGCCTCTAGCTACAATCCATGATTATTAGGCAGAACTTTGAAAAATAAATTCAAAAGAAAAGAACTTTTAAAATGGAGCTATAGGGTTGCATGTGTATGTTTGTGCATGCATGCACACACATGCCTGTGCACACACAGAATCTGCAACCATGGAGAAGTGATTATCCTCCCATGCCGGGACGACTATTGAAAAAATAGACATCAGTCAAGCAAATTAATCTTATTTCTTGTTTTTGATGGCAAGTTGTGAAATTAGTGTGTGTTCAGTTGCCAAAGGATGAAAATTAAGATGCATATCCAAGCATAAACACACACACACAAACACATACACAAAGAGGGAAAGACAGAAACAGAGATAGAGAGACAGAGACAGAGATAAAGACAGAGAGAGATAAAGACATGCAGAGAGACAGGGTCAGAGTGAGCAGATGGTGGAAATGTAGTATGGAAAGAAGGGTACCCTTGATATCACTCACCAGCTTGATCCTGCATTCATACTGATGTCAGGCAACACAAGCTTAAAATAGAAATGACAGACAACAAAATGGTTCACATGCACCCAGACTAGTTTACAGAACATAGCACTACCCTGGGTTCCAGACTGGTAAATGTCAACCATTTCCCTAGAAATCTGACCCTCCACTTGGTCCTTCCTTGTCAGGAAACAACTTATCTACATCTTGAACCAAGGGAAGAGATCTTCCCTTAAGTCCTTCTCCAAAACCAATGTACAGATAGAGATTTTGCATTCCTGTTGATCCTTTAGAAGTTGTATGGCCTTGAGTGGTATCTTTAACCTATCTGAGATACAGTTTCTTGATCATTAAAATAAAAATAATGCTATCTACCATAACAAATGTACAAAATGAATGATGAGGCTTTAATGAGATATCATTGTAATGCTATTTAAAGTACTATACAAAAATACATGAAAATAATCATGTTATTAATGTTAATATTTCCTCTTCATTTATTCATTATTTTATGTGGAAAGTACACTTGCCATGGCATTGTGTGATGGTTAGAACAACTAGCAATTCTGGGGATTGAACTAAAACCACATGGTTAGCCATTTCCTGAGAGAGAAGACCTATTCTGGGTTTGATAAGCTGTAATTATTCCAAACAAATCAAAATTAGAATCCCTTTCAATTCTACTTTTATGGCCTGCTCACTGATTTCCTGCAACTTAAACCTGCCTTTTTCTGGATGTATCCTTTGCAATCATTGAAGAAGTTAATGTGGTCCTATTCACCCCCAAATACCAATGAGCTGAGAAGCACATTTACAGAGTGAAAAACCCCATCAGCAGTGGCCTCATGCTCTGTTCTCAACATTATTGTTTATGTGACTGATGTCTATTGCCCCCTTTGGAGGTTGTTAACTCATGGAAATCATGTTTGTTGAGTCTGAAAAAGTGAAAGATAATGTTTGGATTTTCTCTTGTATTTCCCATGCCAGTCAATACTTACCACCCTTTTGATGTGGCTGAAAATCTGTCATAGATGTTGTATTCCGTAAGCAAGAGAGCCCGAGTACCCACATCCTGCCCCATGGTGCACACCGGATGGTGCATACCTGACCCAGACTCATGATTCCGCCCATATTGACAGAGTACCTGGCTTTATTTCTCTTTTCCTATAAACCCTCAGGGTTTAGCTAAAGAGGGCTTAGTGGTTAAGAGCACTTGCTGCTCTTCCAGAGGACCTGAGTTCAATTCCCAGCAACAACATGACAACTCACAACTGTCTGTAACTCCCGTTGCATGGAATCCAACATCCTCACACAGACACACATGCAGGCAAAACAGCAATGCATACTAAATACCAATAAATAAATAATTAAAAATAAACCAGGAGCCACTGTTAGCAACTGATGTATGTTCTCTCTCTCTCTCTCTCTCTCTCTCTCTCTCTCTCTCTCTCTCTCTCTCTCTCTCTTTCTCTCTCTCTCATTTTTTTAATCAAGGATTGAGGCTAGAGGAATTAGACAGACTAATTCTAATTTCTCTTTTAGACAGACTGGTGATGGACCACATATGTGCTTATTAGGTTCTAATGTTGCAGTTCTAAATTCATAAAAAACTTTTTTAAATGCAGTGGTAAAGAATATATTCTCCAAAGTCAAAGAAAGAAATACACCGCTGTGTATTTCCAGACTCATATTAAGAAATAGTTTGTTTGTGTCTATTCTCTATTCTTGTTCTTGTTGTTTAGTTTGTTATTTTTCCCTTTGTGATGTTGCTTGTTCTATGCTTCCTTGTCTTAATTAAGCACACCTCACCTCCTCTCCACAAAGTTGGTGAGCAGAGCGAGCAGGGGAGTCCTTGAGCTGTTCAAGCTACAAGGCCCTGTCAGTGGTGCCTCGGTTCCATTTGTCTTTGTATGTCAGTCTGGTCTTCTACAATCTAAAAACAAATCTCTTCTTTTGCAAAAATATTAAATACTTGAAGTTAAAGAAAACTAAGAAATATGACAAGTAGGGCATTGGGTATATAGGACAGAGACACAGTAACGCTGTAAATTACCAATCCTGTGATAGTAAGAGTGGTTTCTATGCTGGTTGTATCGTTAGTTAATACTGAGACATTCTGCATACTCAGTAAACATTCTGAGAAAAGATAATATTTAGGAAGAAAGGAAAAAAGGAAGCAATGGAAGGAGGGAGGGAGGAAGGTAGATAGGGAGGGAATTTCTAAGTAAACTACCTAAAGGAGTAAAATATGCTGGGCAGTGGTGGCGCACGTCCATAATCCCAGCACTCAGGAGGCAGAGGCAGGTGGATCTCTGTGAGTTCAGGGAGAGCCTGGTCTTCAAGAGCTAGTTCCAGGACAGCCAGAGTTACACAGAAAAACCTTGTCTTGAAAAACAAATAAACAAACAAAAAACCGAGTAAGATATTTAGACTTATAAGGTCCATACGTGACTACTAATGGTTTTACATGCACATAGTTTATCTGGGGGCATTCGGCATTCCAGTTTGAGTGGTCATTGTATAAAGGTCTCTATGGCTTTCTCTTCCTCCAAGTTTTAGCTTCAGTCGAGTTACGGGCACACCCTAGTGTGTAACTCATGCAAAGTTTCCACACTACACTCAGATTCACTATTCTCACCTGAGCTATCAGCATGCTCTCCAGGAAATTTGCCTGAATTAATTTAGTCTCCAGAGCAGCCAAACAAATTATTAGTTTTTTCAACAGAAAAAGAATTCAATCAACTTAGATATATTCCCTTCTCCCTGCTTCCTTGAATATGCATGCTACGTAGATAAATCTCTCTGTATAACAGTCTCTCTGCTTTATTTCAAGACAGAGAAAAAAGTTGTTGAAAATTTCCTATTAGTCAAGGCTCAACAAAACAAGAATGCTAATATACTCTGTCTGGCAGTGAAAAAACTGAGATAAATCCTCCACAATTCAAATTGTCAAGGGCTTTCCTGCAATTAAATTACGTTTGGCCCCATTTTCTATACTTTCTACAATTGACCCTTTGGTCATGGTAACAAAACATATGGGTGGTTGCTCTATGATACAAGACTCTGAAAGAGTGCATCACACATTTTCCATAGTAACTCAGGAGATATTGACAAGGATCTTTTGAAGTGATTTTTTAAGTGGGGGGATGAGTTGAAGAGTGTTTGTAGTTCTCCTTTTAGAGGTCTGGAATTTCTCATGAGAGTCTATACACAATTCTTTTATAATTCTGCAGTCTTCTTGCATAATTCTTCAATGCCACTGTTACCTCATTATCATTGTAGTGGAAGAGGTGATGGTAACCGTGGTCACAGCAATGGCAGCTGTTGATATCTGTTGCACACTCCCTGCTTTGTGAACCTTGTGATAAAGTATTTGGACATTGACTTATTCAGAAGTTATTTTATCTTACAAATTATTCTATCAAGTAAGTATTGATAATATATTTATGTTTCAGATGGCGAAACTAAGGTAGACAGAGTTAAGTAATATATTGTAAGGACAGATTTGTTTTAGATGACTATCTTGCTTTATAAATATATCCCACACTCTGACTCACTCTGTAGAGTCCAGCACACAAATTAGTCATGGGAGAAGGTAAGATGGAAAGACAAGTTATTGGCCAGGTTCAGGTCAGAGGAGCTCGGCCTCCACCAACATAGACTACAAGCTTTCTTTCTATAAACAAAGTTTCTTTCATTTATGATGAGTAAAAAAGTGATATTTTAAATGCTAAGCATGCTATTAATACACAAAAGTATCATTGACATGAAAATGTTTTCCAGTGGTTGTTACATTTTGAAATATCAAATTAATATAGTCATCATTCACAACATTAAGGAGGAAATTAGTTTAACACTTTACAACTATAACTTGTCATATTGTCAAAATCAATATAATTTTGATTATGAGCTAGGTGTCCAAATTGTCATTTTAAATCAGTAAAGATGTAAGATTAGTGCTTTGTTCTTCAAAATATTCACATAGTTCATGCAAAAGCATGGTTGTTGATAGGATAATAATTGGCTCAATTAAGGAAAATAATAGAAGGGAAACAAACATTTATTGACCATCTGCATCATATTGTATTAGGTGTCTCCACATACAACATCTCATTATGATAATAATACATAGTTCATGTGACTGTTCTGAGGACTAATTTAGCCCACTTATGAGAGCATACCCACCAGGAGGTAGAGGAATAGTATTAACATTACTGATCACAGACCATGTTTCAAGGCCTGTGCTATCCTGTAGATTATTTCTTTTCATCTTCACAACATTCCTGAACACTAGGCTTTGCTATCTACATTTTTTACCTAAGAAGACTAAGGATTATGCAATATTTTAATAACTCAGAGAGATGGAGTTAACTGAACCTACATACATTGTTTTTCATTTAATTAAAGGATAGTAAACACCTCTTAAAAATGTGTGTGTGTGTGTGTGTGTGTGTATGCATTAATGTGTGTAAGATCCTTACTTACCAAGAAGCATGTATGAAGATCACTGAATCACCCCAGTTGTCAGTCCCTACCTTGCACATTGTTTGAGACAATCTTTTTGTTGAAACAGAATGTCTTTGTTGTTTGCCCTTATAAACTCTAGACTAGGTGGCTCATATGTTCCTGGATATTTTCCAGCCTTTCCTCCTATTTCCAAGTAAGAACACTACTCTGTCAAATTTTTCATAGGTTCTAGGGACTTGAGTTCATGTCCCATGCTTCTACAGCAGATACCTTCTCCGCTGACCCATCTTCACTGTCCACAAAGCCTTTACAAGACCCTTTTACCATATGGAGGGAGGAATGTAGCAGTATTTACTGATTCATTCATTCCAACAACTACACCTTCAGTAAATACTCTATGCCAGGCAGTGAACTAGATTCTTTTCATAAATTATCTCAGCAAATCTTCACAACAGTCCTAGGGAAAGGCAGCCAAGATTAGTTTTACAGATGGAGAGAGGGAGCTGGGCTGAATCTCTCAGCATCATAAAGCTAGGAAATGAATCTAGATTTACATTTTCTATCTTCAAAGCCTATATTTCTTCTAAAATATGTCACTTCCAGAAAACAAATTATGTCCTTCTAAATTCAATGTTACTTGTTTGTATCATATGGATTTGTCCCCAGCACTGGGGCTCTGTTAGGTGGATTGGCCTCATTAACAATAGAAAAACACATACTCTGGTCACCTATAACCTGGAGGAAAGAAAGGATGTCTCAGAGAAGGTTAGATATAGAAACAGATATGCACAGAGAAAGACATACACAGGTATTTAACAGTTTAGGTCACCCTAGAAGTGGAAAGGACCAAAAGAGATCGTCAAATATGGCTTTTGTCCTGTGGTATTTTTTAACTACCTGCTTCATCTCATACATTGATGGCATCCTAAACTCAACATTGCTTTGTGCACATTGCTAGTACTAGACCAAAATGAGGCATCCTATACCCAAACTCATTTCTATTCCTTCTGTTAAGGACAGGAAAACACTAAAGGGTCTTGATTTATAAGATCATTTTCAAGTCAGGAAGTTGCCTCCACAATTGGTTATGCCATTTACTGATGCAAACACCATACCTGTTAGCAGACAATACCCAGCCTACTTCCTTCCTTAGGACTAGTTATCACTCTCACTTCTGGTTGTAGCTACTCCCATGTCCTCCACTCTTGATTTAGTTCCAAATAGTCTTTCAGACAAAAAGTTGATTTTCTGAATGCAATCCTGATTATAGAGATTTATCTTTCTTTTTATTAGAAAGTGGTCCGTTGTCATTTCTCTGTACCATGTAAGGTGAACAGAGATGGAAGTCAGGGGTCACAAGAAATCTAGGCCAGTTAACCTAAGTAATACCCTAATGGTTAGTTATCCCAAAAGATGTAATGTTAATGGGGACTGGGACCAATTGTAACATTGTATAGGGAAATCTATGCCACATCTGAAATTTCTGTGTGGTAACCTAACAAACACTGTCTCTGGGTCACAAAGATGAACTGAGCCAAAATTAGGAGGACTCCCCCACTAACCTGGTTCATCCTATAATGCACCAGATCCAGAGGGAAATGAACTATATTCACCATACCCAGAAGGCCATGTGGAATCCTGGGTAAGTCTCGGCAATCACCTTATCCTACTGAGTTGCTGTTTTAATTTCTTTTTAAAGGTTAGTAAGCTGGGTGGAGAGTTGCTGAAACAGGAGACAGAGAAACTTGTTAAATAGCTGTTTTCTCTGAGGCATTGTACTTAGTAATTCATATATATGTTGACTTCACACCCCCAATCTCTTCAAGTTATGAATTGTTATTGAAATAATAATGTACACTATAAGTGAGTGTCTTGTTCATTGCACACTTAATAATGTCATCTGCCATCCTTTCCAAATTTTACAGGAGTATGAATCCCACATTCTCCTTAGAGTCTGATAATTCACTTTGAAGAGGACTGGAGCAATCATTTTTAGAACTAATAGACTGTTGAGATAGGAGAGACCTTAAAAATTGCTTATACATAATACTTTAATGAATAAAGAAAAGAAAAAGTTACTCGTAACAGGTTCTACAGAAAGAACAGATTCAGAACCAAAGCATCTTCCTTCCCATATATATGTGTTTTTATGTCTTTTTAGGGGCTGGCTCAGAAAATCCACTGCCATCCATGAATTAATGAAAGTGAAAGGCAGAATCCAGGCTCTTTGTAGTTGCAGTTTATAAAAGCACCTTGAAGTTCAGACAGAAACATTTCTTGGGAACGTTAGAACATGACTTTGGGGCATAGTAGAGAGGCAGAGAAGAACGGAAAGATAGAATCCATAGGAAAGTAAGTTAGGGTCAGCCCACCTGGAAACAAAAGAAGAACCATGTTCTCTCAGGGGATTGGAGCTCGCCACAGAATTTTATCTTCTCTGTTGGGATTAGAAGTCAACTACTCTGCCTTATGTGAAGGTCCACAGTTTTGGATCTGTTCCATTTTGACTAAAGGTCAGAGAGTTCAAACCTATTTCTTGCTCCTCAAGGATAAACAACAGGATGTTTGGTCAAAGGTGTGGTTACTGGACGTCTTGCTACTCAAACGCCAGACAACAGGATGTTTGACGTAGGGAGTGGTTGCCAGGTGTTCTGAGATGTTAGGAGGTAATTACACTTGCTTGTTCTTTGTATCATGGAAGTCTTGTGCCCTCCCCTTTTGATTGGGGTATATCAGGACTGTGAATATTAAACTTGGGACTTCTTGCTAAGTATTCACTGAAAACCCTCCCAACTCTATCCTCTGTCTCTTGTCTATTTATTCCCAGTTTCAGACCTACAAGGATAACTTACATCAAGGAAGGTTCTTGAATATGCTTTGCATTAACTTAGCTGTCGGTACTTTAAAAATTAGACCAATGCCACCCCCAGAACTCACCCACCCCCAATAAGGCTCTGCTCTGACTTTACTCTTACCAAGTAATACTCCAGGACTTTATTCTCCCTTGCTGCTACCACACTTTCCTTGCTTTCTATTTCTTTACTGTGAGCCTCTTTCTCTGGGCCCTGACATAGAGATACTATTCTCTCCTTTGATCTTCAAAATCTTGTCAGAAGTCTTCCAGTAGCTCTAATAGTAGATCTAAGAGAGCAACTAGGGCCACTGAGCTTTAATATCCCTGCTCATTTTTGCTACATTTCACTATTTGGATCTTATTTGTCAAACCAATCTTCTAATGGACTAATATCAAACAAATACTAATTAAATGAACAGCTGTATTTATTTTGTTGTTTCAGTCAGTGTGACACAAGGAGAACTTACCACTGTTTTCATACATAAATTATATTGCTAGGACATCGGACACCCAATATATATGCATATATATGAACACAAATATAATGCTATGCAATGAACTAACCTTGGCACAGGTGAATGTTCACTTATAAATTGGAAACATTTAACGGGCTGCATAAAAGTGGTAAGAAGGGATCTCTAAGGAAGACATCATGTTGGCTACAATTTTCTAAGAAGTTGAGGTTGATTTGCATTTCCCTGATCGCTAAGGAAGTTGAACATGACCTTAAGTATCTTTTGGCCATTTGAACTTCTTCTGTTGAGAATTCTCTGTTCAGATCATTACCCCATTTTTTAATTGTTTCAGTATCAATCAGAGGAAAGCCCTGGACCTACAAAAGTTCTCTGTCCTTCCTGACGAGATAGAAGGCTTTTACTTATAGTCTCTCCCCCTAAGAGCAATGGAATTTATGGCACCCCAGGTACAAAACCACTTCCTTTCACAGACAGATTTTTTTCCCTTCCTCCCCAGAAGTGGTTGATCTTTCCCTATGTCACAGAAGTGAGCGGTAAAAAACAATAACATCTTGAATTTTTCATGCAAATGGATGGAAATAGAAAACACTATCCTTAGTGAGATAACCCAGACCCAAAAAGATGAATATGGTATGTACTCACTCATTAGTGGACTCTATACTAATATCGAACAAAATCGACTTCAAACTAAAATCAATCAGAAGAGATGGATATGGACACGTTATACTCTTAACAGGAATAATCCATCAGGATGAAGTTGCAATCCTGAACATATATGCCCCTAATATAAAAGCACCCACATATGTAAAAGAAACATTACTAGAACTCAAAGCACACATCAAACCCCACACACTAATAGTAGGAGATTTCAACACTCCTCTCTCATCAATAGACAAGTCAACCAGACAGAAACTTATCAGAGAAATAAAAAAACTAACAGATGTAATGAATCAAATGGACTTAATAGACATCTATAGAACATTCCACCCAAACAGGAAAGAATATACCTTCTTCTCAGCACCTCATGGAACCTTCTCAAAAATTGATCACATACTCGGTAACAAAGCAAACATCCACAGATACAAAAAAAATTGGAGTAACCACCTATGTCTTATTGAATCACCACAGAGTAAAGTTAAATTTAACAACAATTCCACCCCCAAAAAATCTTATACATGTTGATATCCAGTTATGCCAGCACCATTTGTTAAATATGATTTCTTTTTTCCATTTGATATTTTTTGCTTCTTTGTCAAAAATCAGCTGTTCGAAGGAGTATTTTATTAAGTATTTTTGTATCGATGTTCATGAGTGAGATTGGTCTGTAATTCTCTTTCTTAGTAATGTCTTTCTGTGGTTTGGGTATCAGGGTAACTGTAGCCTCATAAAAAGAGTTTGGCAATGTTCCTTCTGTTTCTATTGTGTGGAACAATTTGAGGAGTACTGGTATTAGTTCTTCTTTGAAAATCTTGTAGAATTCTGAGCTGAAACCATCTGGCCTTGGGCTTTTTTTGGTTGGCAGACTTTTGGTGACTGTTTCTATTTCTTCGGCAGTTATAGGTCTGTTTAATTTTCTTTTTTTCTTTTTCTTTTTTTTCTTTTTCCATTCAAACATGGACACTTCCACCCCTTCTCCCATTCCACTCCCGCTCCCCAACTAACCCTCCTCACTCCCCCTCCATCTTTAAGAGAGGGCAGTGTACCCTGCCCTGTGCAAAGTCTAAGGCCTTCCCCCCACCATCCTGGCCTAGGAAGGTGTGCATCCAAGTAAACTAGGGTCCCAAAAAACCAATACATGCAGAATAGAGAGGTCCCAGTGCCATTATCGATCGCTTCTCAGTCCGTCCCCATTGGCAGCCACATTCAGAGAGTCCGGTTTGATCACATGCAAGTTCAGTTCCTGTCCAGCTAGATTTGGTGAGCTCCCATTAGACCAG
Organism: Ondatra zibethicus; assembly: GCA_004026605.1. Taxonomy (NCBI): domain Eukaryota; kingdom Metazoa; phylum Chordata; class Mammalia; order Rodentia; family Cricetidae; genus Ondatra; species Ondatra zibethicus. The sequence continues at coordinate 30,114 of PVIU01021864.1, forward strand.
GCACACTGTTTCAGTGGGTGGACCAACCCCTCGCAGTCTGACTTCCTTGCTCATCTTCTCCCTCCTTCTGCTCTTCAACTGGACCTTGGGATATCAGTCTATTGCTCTGATGTGGATGTGTGTCTCTGTCATTATCTCCATCCATTGGACGAAATTTCTATGGTGATAATCAAGATATTCATCAGTGTGACTATGGGACAAGGCCAGTTCGGGCACCCTCTCCTCTGCTGCCCAAGGATCTACCAGGGGACATACCCGTGGACACCTGGGATCCTCTCTAGAGCCAAGTCTCTTGCCAACCCTAAAATGGCTCCCTTAGTGTAGATATCTTCTTCCCTACTCCTATATCTACCCTTCCTCCATCTCTACCCTCCCACTCCCCCAAGCTCTCCCCAGACCTTCCCTTCTCCCTTCTCCTTCCCCCTCTCCATCCTCCAATCCCAACCCGACCCCCACCACTACCCCCGTGCTCCCAACTTTTGCCTGGCGATCTTGTTTGCTTCCAATTTCCAGGAGG